>CAUZXS010006462.1:0-36230 GCA_963585895.1 Sepioteuthis lessoniana
TATAAAAATATGAGTAGAGTGTTCGCCAATAAACAGGGAGAGTAGGGTTCAATCCCAGGTAGATTAAATATCAAAGACTCAAAAATGTTACTTGATGCCGCCTTGCTTAACAGTCAGCGTTATAAGGTAAGGATCAGGGCTAAAGTCGAGCAATCCAGGGAATTGAGTAGCGCCCTCTCCTACACCTCGATGTAGTAACTATCGAAAAAGGAGCCTTCAGGTCACCCTCGAAAATGTATTGAAATATTGCAACATTTTCTCATTACAATCTACTTGTTTGCTCGATTAAGAGAAAATAAAAATCCCCACTTCCTATGTAAACTAGTAGATTCCTTTCGAAATTGGTGAATTTCTTCAATAAAACATGGCAAAAATTCGTGAGTTTCAGCACTGCAAAAACCACCTATACCAATAGAAAGGAAAGCTGTAAAAAACTTATAAGTCAGAGAAAAAATGTATAAGCAGTGATGTTATGCTATATATAATAAGCCATGTCTTTATGACAGAGAATTTGCTTTCCATTTTCACACACACTCATACACACGTATATATATATATATATATATATATATATATATATATATATATATATATATATATATATACGATTAAAATAGAGCAAGATTCAAACTAAACAAAGGTAAAGAAAATAAAATTTAAAAAAAATAATAAAAAGTTACTATAGCTTCGATATTGCGTCTTGCCTTAAAAGAAGAAAAATCAAAATAGCATATTTTCTTTCATTTCCTTATTCCACACACACACACACACACACACACACATATATAAATATATATATATGTGTGTGTGTGTGTGTGTGTGTGTATAAATAGAGTGAAAAAGGTTTTGTTCAGATCTTGCTTTTATTCATATGCCTATGGCTTTTGTGTCAGCCATTCGAAATAAGTCAAGTGTTCCCGATAACCTTTTTCCGCGAAAAAGTTTGCCTCTGGCAAAATGAAGAACGTCTATAAAAAGACAGGAACCAGGGAATGGCTCGCGCTTTTTTGCCTAAAGTTACCACTTCTGCAACACTGAAGTTGTATTAGGATTGAGAAAGCAAGCCGCCGTGAAATTGCTGTGATAAGACTAAAAAGGAATCGTACTTTTCATTACGTAAGCTATTTCTAGCAGGAAATAATAATGCTTTGTCATGTCTATGATTCGAATCGGTAGAATCAATTAATACATCTTTAGACTGCTAAGGTTAAATATATAAATAACCTTTATTTAAAATCGCGGATTGATTCCAAATATCTTTCATAATCGGCATTCTATTGTTTATCATCTATGTTAAATTACGCCCGCGTATTGATTACTCGCGGATAGAATGGATTTTAAGATATTTTCAAAAGAAATATAGGTATGAATTTAGTTTTTACTTTTTTGTTTCTTCCTGTTCAAATCAATATCAGTTATTGCTTCTTTAACAGCAGACATTAATCAAAAGTTTATCGCGTAATATAAGAGTCTCCTCGAGAGAAGAAATAGAGTTCTTTGTTTGAAGAAATATAGGGTCTTTTTGAATGTATTTTTTACACCTTGAGACTATTGCAAATAGCAACAACTTTCTTGCATCCGGTGAACCTAGTGACATCCATTTGATGAACAACAAAGATTCAGCTCTGAACATTTTCCCAGTAAGTGCAAGAAACTCTTAAGTTAGATGTGGGGATTTCAGAAAGTGACATCAGTCAGTAGAGGACAAGTAAGTTGGCGATTGTAGTCAGGGCGACCAGAAGGCTCCCTTTTCAGTAGCCATTACACTGAGGTGTAGGGGAGAGTGCTACTCCTTTCACTGGATTGCTTAACTTTACACTTAATACCTACCTTATATTGCTGAGTGTTAAGCAAGGAGATATCAAGTACCATTTTTTAAGTCTTTGGTATGCCTAAATTTCAGAGCTTGCGAAACCGCCTCCACAGACACAAAGAGGGCTATGATTTTCGGAACTATAGGATTTATGGAGGTTGAAATACATTCATAAAGTGAGTGGTAATTTTGTCTGTCTCCATGAGTTTTCGTTTCCTTTTTCGTAGTGTGCACTTGTCGTATTGTCTTTCGGTCTGTGACTCCAGAAACTTCACCGAAACACAGCAATGCTATATTATTAATCTGGAGAAGACAGTATTTTTTAAAAAGTATATAAATATCTAGAATTGGATGCTTATATTCTTTATTTTATTCATGAATCTGCTGTCTTCTGAGTACTCCGATGTGCGTTGATTTTTGTTTAGACACAGCCTAATATTATTTCTACCAACAATGTCTACATATTTGTTTCTACAATGGTAGAAATCCACTGTCTGTATTTAAAACATTTGAAAAAAAAGAGAGCAATTTGATTATAAGCTAACTTGTGTTATTTATGATAAAAATACGAAAGTAAAAGTCCGCTCACCGGATGGAGACACAGAATAGTTCGACATTGTTGCAGGTGTACTACACGGAGACACATTAGCCCCCTACCCGTTTATCATCTGCCTAGACTATGTGCTAAGAACGTCTATAGATATAATGAAAGATAATTGTTTCAAGCTGGCAGAGGAAAGAAGCAGATGATACCCTGCACAAAATATCACGGACATGGACTACGCCGATGACATAGCACTTCAGGAAAATACACCCACCCGAGCCAAAACCATGCTACATAGTCTGGAACGAGCAGCTGCTGGCATAGGGCTCCATATCAAAGCAGACAAGATGGAATACATGTAGCAATTTACAAGTTTTTTTTTGCTTCGATGTGGAACAAGGCCGAATGAATGGGGCACCCAATGAGACTCAAACTCACTCGTGTAGTATGTTAGTCTAGCTTGCTAACCATTACACCACCAGAGGTGCCCCAAGACGGAATACATGTAATTTAATTAAAGAAGCGAGATCTCCACTCTGAAGTGTAGCTCTCTTAAACTAATGGACAAGTTACCTACCTAGTAAGTAGTGTCTAATCAACTGAGACAGACATGAACAAGTGACTAACAAAGGTATGGACGGCTATCGATAGGCTATCGGTCATATGGAAGTCAGACCTGACCGATAAAATAAAACGCATTTTTTCCAAACCTCAGTTACTACGATACTGCTGTATGGATGCACTACCTGAACGCTAACTCAACCTATGGAGAAAAAGCATCACGGCAATTACACAAGAATGCTGCGCGCAATATTGAACAAGTCCTGGAGGCAGCACTCCACAAGGCAGCAGCTGTACGGCCACCAACCAACCATTACAAAAACTATCAAAGTTAGATGAAACAGACAAACGGAACACTGCTGGAGAAGTGGGGAAGAACTCATAAGCAACATTCTCCTGTAGACCCCTTTACATAGACGAGCAAAGGCAGGACGACCAGCTAGAATCTATATGCAACAGCTCTGTACCGATACAGGATGTTGCCTTGAAGACCTACTGGGAGTGATGGACGATAGAGACGGGTGGCGAGAGAGGGTAAGGGAGATCCATGCTCGTGGAGCGACAGGATGATAATGAGTCAGAAAAAACGCGTACTGAAATATCTGATCTGAAATGTTTGAAAATTCTCATATGGAAAAAATCCCATGAATATCTTCTTCTTTAGTTCTTGCCTCATATTATTCCCATATATTTCATAGTTAGCAGAAATATTTTTATTGGCTAGTTCTTAACATGAATAAACTTATTCAACATGAATTTTGAAAATTATTTAAGGAATCGAGGTGCAAACTTTCATTCATAAAAGCCAATGACAAAAGTACTTAAGAGTCTTAAACAGAACATTATATGATATCTGTTATCGTAGATACCACACATACACACACATACACTTATATATATATATATTTTCATCATACAACGTGTGAAAGCACGTGCGATAACATGTCTTCATCAGCCGCCAACCTGGTTGATAACACAGTTTAGGTACCTCAAGGCTACACTTATATATATATATATATATATATATATATATATATATGTGTGTGTGTGTGTGTGTGGACAAATATTACTGATATTTAAATATAATAATTAATGTTCTAATATATGTAATTGTAGTCATTGACTTTTATACGAGAAAATAATTTTCATTCCGATAATAGATATTTTCTTTTGTGCCTTAAAGTCTCTTTTAAAGTTTTTTTTTCTATTGGTAAAGAAAAGTTTTCTTCACAATAATTTATTCCTGCCGATAAAGTAATGCTGAAAGTAGTTGACAAAGAAAAATTAAAGAACATAAAAGAAATATTACTATTCGACATATCACATTTGTGCATCCTATGTGAAGTTTTTTTATAGACTCAATTGTCTCACCCGATTGATTAGGATTCTCGACGTCATTCAATTCTCTCCCTTTTTTAAAATTACTTTTGCTGACAATTACGATTCCAATGGAACAGATATTCCGCTTATACTAACATTATTAAAATCGTAATTATCAGCAAAATTAATCAAAACAGATCGTCAATCGAACAGTTCCGAGAATCCTATTCAACCACGTGAGGGACGTATATAGAAAGAGTTTATAAAAAAGGGTTCGCATATGGTCAGAGAAATTCTTAGTCAAAGCGAAATGGCCTGGCCTAGCCGGCAGAACTATATCATCATGCAGAATATAAAACTGACAACATCAAACAGGTAACAGAACTTTTGATATAAAATGTTGGATTATTCTGAGAGTTTTTCGCGCTAATGGTTTTCCTCTGGAGTTTGAGTGACGGCAAGTTTCCTCAAGTCTCTAGGACTATTCTCAGTATTCTGACCGATCTCAGCAATACTGTATTTTTGACACTCTCCCTGCAATCTGTTATTTCCACGTCCTCCAGTCCGTGTACCAATCCTTTGGCGACTGTACCAAGAGCACTAATTACAATTGGTATAATCGTCACTTTCATGTTCCACGGGTTTTTTTAATTCCCTAGCGTGGTTCAGGTATTCGCATTCTTTCAATTTTACTCTGTGGTTTGCTGGGACAGCAAAGTCCTCGATTCTGTAAGTTCTCTTTTTTTTGTTGATTATTAATTGTGGTCGTTTGGCCAAGAGTAGGTGATTCGTTTCAATGTCAAAATCCCAAAGGAGTTTGTGCGTCTCATTCTCCAGGACAGATTCTGGGTTTTGGATATACCATTTGTACATATGTTCAAACTTCAATTACTTGTACAATTCCCAATTGATCACCTCGACCATCCGGTTTTGCCTAGTCTTATACTCTTTCTGCACTAACTTGCTGCATACGCTTATTATGTATTTGGTCGTTTCGTCTCTATCACCATACAACCAACATCTGCTGTTTTTTTTTTTTTGTGGTCTTATCTATAATTATATTGATATGGTTACCTCTTATGGCGCTTTTTTTTGTCTTGTTATTAGAAAAGATTCAGTTTTTCTCATAAAGTTTCCCTTTCTTTTAGCTACGTCTACGTTTTCTCGTGTGAGATTTCACTTGCTCCTCGCTTAAAACGTCCTTAGAGTTGTTTTTCTTCCCACCTTTCTTTTCTGGTTATTGTCATTCCACTAGCCCTCGTGTCGTTAGTAGGTGTTCCTGTTGTCTGTAATCAGTTTTCTTTCACGTTTTTCAATGAAGTCTTGCAGTCGTTCTATCGATGTGTCCACGCTCTCTTCATTGATTACATGTTCTTTCATTCCCTCTCTTCTTTACACATATCCTCTGTCAATGTCATCTCTGGAATGCAATCCCTAACGCATGGTCATTAGTTGTCTTGTTCTCTGGTCTATTTGTTAATTTCTTCTCTAGTCCACCTTAAGAATGGTCCCGAGTATCTTACGAGAGGGGCCGCCCAGGTATTAATCTATTTGAAAAGGTACCTACTATAGAGCTTGTCTTGAGTAATTTTCTGTTTTTTCTGAGATACTTTTTGTCTATTTTTTCTTTCATTTCCCCCTGTTTGGTGGTGTCAGTTTCCAATATCCCCAAGTATTTGTAGGTTTCCTTTTATCCGAGCATTTTGATACCAACTTGATTTGATTGTTAGACTCCTGTTATGTATCATTTGCCACTTTTCATTAATGCATGGTGCATTTTTCTATGCCAAATTCCTTTCCTATATCATGACTGTATATTCTCACAGTTTTTAAAAAGGTTTACAATTCTTTTTCGTTTTTGGCAAAAAGGTTTGACGTCGTCCATGTACATCAAGTGGTTAAACTGTTCCTGCGATTTACTTAGTTTGTATCCGGTGTGCATTTTGTAAAGATGTGGATGGGAGACATCATGGCTATAACAAACAGTAATGGTGATAGTGCATCTCTATGAAATATGCCTCTTTGGATCTTAACCTCTGCAAAGATTTTTCCTCCTGCTGTCAATTTTATTCTTACAGTTTGCATGGTCTTCTCGATAAACTGAATGACTTGGTCAGATATTTTATACATTCTGAGACAATGTAGTGTCCCACTTTGGGGAACCATATCGTAAACCTTTTTGCAGTCCACCCAGGCCATAGCTAGATTTTTCTGTCTCGTTTTACTTTTGTTGAAGATGTGTTGATCTATATATAGTAGTTGCTCTGTGTCTCTAGTTTTATTGTGGCGTCCTTTCTGTTCGTCGGGGAAGAGTCTGCAGCGTATCAATGAGTATTAGATCTGCTAACTTATGCCGTTAGTATTTGCCACATCATCGGTAGGCACGTTACGGGTGTGTAGTTCTTTGGAGCGGTTCCTTTGAGGCAGTCTTTTTGGATGAAGGTGGACTTCCCTTTGGTCATCCATTCGCGTATCTCAGTTTACTGTATGCATTTATCCATTTCTGTAAACAATCAATCGTCTATGGAGGTGAATTTCTTAACCCAAAATCCATGTATGCCATTTAGGCCAGGGGTTTTCCTGTTTGCTATCTTTTTAAATGTTGCCTTTAGCCCGTCGGCGTGTATGTTCATGTGAGAGTCTTTTTCGGGCATTCTCAACTATGTTTCCATGTTGTTTACCCATTCGAATTTTTTTCTTATGATTTTTCCGTTCCCATTTTTTGCGTCAAAATAGTTTTGCCTCTCTCGCATCTGGTAGTTCATATGGCTTCGCTCATCTTTCCCCTTTTTATTGGTAGAAATTTTTTTCGTTATTTTGGAACTTTTTTTTTTTTGTCTATATTGTTTGGCCTTGTCTTGATATGTTTTTAGTTTTCCTTCTTTCGCCAGTATTTTTGATTGGTCCTAAGTTTTATTTTCGTTCTAGTAACCGTGCTTTTTCATGTGCGTCCAAATATTTCTGGATGTTCTGTTTTAGTGATCTTGCTTCTTGTCATAGTCTTTTTATCTGTGATTTCTGACTGGATTTTGACTTTCTTCTGGTCATCAAGTGGAACCTGATTTTTTCACAGACTAATTTTGCTCCTACGTATTAAATCGTTTACCTCTCTGATGTCGTTCGTCGGGATATTTGTCAATAAGTTGTTCACTTTCTCAGTTTTGGATTTTTCTGTCCTCCATTCTTGGTTCGTTATGGAAGGCAATGTGGTTTTCTTTTCAGACTTTATTCTATTATGGTATCGGTAATATTTTCTCCCCTTGGGTCAGTGTTTGCGCTTGTATGTTTGAGGTATATTGGTCATTGCCATGTAGTATTTGGTTACAAGTTTTTTGGTTTTCCTATATTAAGTGTCTAAGTTACTCTATTCGGGGTTTATTTATGTGTTTGCCTATATATTTGTTGTTGGATTTCTAGTGTTCTAAGGTGAATAAAACAACCATTCTTCGTTATTGTCTTAACCTGGTCAGCGAGTCTTTGATTTGTTGATTTAAATCAGCCGGATTCTGTCCAAATTTCTCTCATTCTTTTTTCTATATCCTCTTTTTGCAGGGTTGCTCTTAGAATAACAGTATAATGTTAGTTTGTTATCTTCCCTAGTCTTTTTTCGACGCTGGGGGTATGGTGTGAGTGGTAGATTTGTTCATCATTTGTGTACCTGAAAGAAAAATCATACTTGTAACTGGAAGATCGTTAATATTTTGATTTTTTTCACAAATATAAAGTGTCAGGATAAACTGAGTATATATTCCTTTCGAACAGTAACAGTTAACAATTAATTAGAAATAATTAAAATATATGTTGAATCGAACGGCTTCGAGAATCCTATTCAACCACTTGAGGAACTTGAGTATATAAAAATGAATTTCATTGACCATTTGGGAACCTAAGACAAAGCGAGCATAA
Organism: Sepioteuthis lessoniana; assembly: GCA_963585895.1. Lineage (NCBI taxonomy): Eukaryota > Metazoa > Mollusca > Cephalopoda > Myopsida > Loliginidae > Sepioteuthis > Sepioteuthis lessoniana. Next base: position 8,145 of record CAUZXS010006462.1, read on the forward strand.
GAGAACTATGCCCCCTCCCTACTGTGGTGTTACTGTTTCTTTTATATTAAAAGACACACCACTCTCTAATTTAGTCATTGGTATTCTACTAAACCAAATGTTCACTACTCATAACTCGAAGCCTCTACAAAGGTATATAACCAACTTTGAAATAAATAGATTTACCATTTACAAGTCAGCTACAAGACGTAGTCTACTGAGTCTGAAATAGAAAAATAACGAGTCAATAGCTGAACTTTAACTAAGTAAAAACATAAGTAAGAAGGAAAAATTTTTAACCCACAAGTTAAACCTCGGAAGACATGGAAAGCAGCATGGTGGATGTAAAGCTCGGTGGACGGACCCAGATTTTGTTCAACGGAGCGCTTCACCTGATTTAAAGTTCTAACGTTAAATGTTGCCATATTTATTGTGCTTTTAAATTTAAGTAGGTTTTGTTGGTGTTTTAGATCTGTAGCTGAGCGGACGAACTTCACAGGTCAACGGCTAGGATTTAATAGTTCCGTCAGGAAACTACTGCAACTCATCATTAAGGCTGGTGTCTATTGATGAGGTAAAAATGCAGCCATCGAAAGATTACCATGAGTCTCACCCAAATCATATGACCAGACCTCATCGGTCTTTACGTGGATAAAATAGGGTGCGTTCTATTGAGGCTAGAGCTCTGGTCCCTGTGTTCGAAAAATCAGCTTCAGAACTCAAAGACAAACAAAACCTACTTACATCAAAAAGCACAATGCATATATTTGCATTAAACGCTAGAACTTTAAATAGAATACACCAACTGCTGAAGCTGACAGCGTCTGAGTTATAGTAAAATGTTGACATAGTAAGCGTACAAAATCACAGATACCGCCATAGTGATGTAGAAATAAAATAACACGATACTAGCAATGAATGGTGGTTTTTTTTCAGCATCTGAGATGAGAAATTATGTCAACGCCGTCATATGGTGTATAGTAATGCTTCTAGGCCCACAAGCCCTAAAATCACTAAACAGCAAATAGAAAATACAACCATGAATGATCGTTATTACGTTTAACGGTAAGCCCAGCACAGTGATCATCTCAAGCTTCAGTCTTACCATTGCAAGTAATGAAAAGGACCTCGACACCTTTTATAACGAGCTATGCTCCCTTGTTCATTGAGTCCGTAAAGACCACGTTCTCATCATCGGAGGGGACATAGATGCTTAAATAGGTAACCCCCCTCCAAAAAAAATCCAGCTTACACAGCTCGTCAAACAGAGATTGGGGAGCACGTTATGGATTTCTCACAAGAAATTGGACTAACATTCCTAAATACTTAATTTCAGAAAAGGAAGGAAAAACCTTGTACATACACATACGCTAATAATACTAAAGCAGAGCTTGACTACATCCTCATGAATAAAAAGATAGGATTAATAGCGCTTTGAATAGTGAGACATACTCCTCTTTTGAAGCTGTTTTCTGACCACCGAATCGTCACGGCAATGATAAGTCTGAGCCTCTGCAGGGATGCGACGCAAACAACCCAAACCGCACACTATCATTGGTCTTTGCTTAACAAAAAAAGGATATTTGCGATAAATATACGATACCACTAAGAAACATATTCGATGGACTTCAGAAGATATTAGAAACATTTACTCTGAATGGCAAATATGAGAACTTGGACAATTGGAACTTGGAAGAGGCAGCAGAATCCATACCAATCACACTAAAATCACAGCATAGAGTTCCCTTGCAGACATTACCGGTTTAAATGAAATACCACCAGAAATAAGGGAATTCAACGACATAATACTCCTATACTGTAACACCATATATAACCAGAACATCATAGACGAGTGGACAAAAGACTTCATTCTCTCTTTCCCCCCAAAAAATGACCTCGGTATTGCCAAGGACTACTGAAGTATAATCCTTATTTACACTGCGGCTTAGATTTGCAATGCTCTGCTACTCAACCGTATTGAAATTAATAAAGTTCTTAGGAAGATTCCAAATGGTTTTCGGAGAAATCGATCCACAGCATAACAACTTCTGACAATCCGTCAAGTTGTTATATTTTGACCTTCGACCCGGCCCAAAAATGCTATTCCAAGGTGATACACCGGAAGGAAGTGACACATTCCAATGGCCAGTAATCGAAAGAGATCGCGTGGGCGGATTAAGGCTTATGATATGGGACAAGGTGAAGGTCCCATTGTGCAACTACAGTGATGCACCAGAAGAGAGTAACCTCTGAACTGCATGACAGTTATTTCCGCTTGATGACGATTAAACATTCGATTTCAAAGATCCAGTGGGCGATCGTGTGGGCGTTGAATTATTATTTAATTCAGTTGAGTTCGGGGTGCCAAGCAGTTGCCAGTAGAATTCCAGACAGATAGACAGATGTGGTAGGGAAGGCCACGCCCGACCGAGGGGGCCCTCGGAATCCCCCGATTGAGTTAGGGGTCCAGAGAAGATGCTGATAAGATGCCATAAAGAAAGCCAGCATCCTCCAGTGGACCCCAAGACCTCTGGTTGAGCATCTAAGAGAACAAGAAAGACACAACGTGACGGTCATAAGTAGTGAAGGTCAAAATATGAAGTTAAAGTTCGGTCTCCAGCACCCTCTCACATGCAAACCTTGAACAACCCTTTCGAACCCTTGCAATAAAGTGAGAGGTAAATATGTTGTTAAAGAAGTCTTCATGCGTCTTCCTTCCAGCGTCTTTAAAATTCGTCCTTTATTCCTGCGTCTTTATCGTTGTGTCGTTGTGATGCTGTAGATGACTATATAACAAAGTTTTTTAAGGAGTTCATGCCAAGAACCTTGATATGACACTTTATTTTGAGATTTCTCCAAGGTATTTGACTCCATACGCAGAGGGAAGAAGAGAAAATTCTCCTTGCCTGAGGCCTCCCACAAAGAAACTGCCACAGTCATAATGATGTTCTCTATAAATGCAAAAGTAAAAGTTCTCTCGCCGGATGGAGACACAGACTTCTATGACATAGCTGCAGATGGTCTGCGAGGGGCTACATTAGTCCAATACATGTTGTTAATCGGCCTAGACTTCGTGCTTCTAACGTCGATTGATTTACTAAATGAAAATGGCTTTACACTGTAAAGGCAAGAAACAGATCATATCCCGCACAAACTATTACGAACGTGTACTACGCCGATGACATATTGATCCTGGCAAATTTACCTTGCCTCTGCCGAATCTCTGCTGCTTGGTCTGGAGAAGTAGGCTGGCGGTATAGGGCTCTATGTCAATGCAAACAAAACAGTACATATGATTAAATGAAAATCAAAGAGGATACACCTCCACCCTAACAGGTGGTTCCTTGAAACTAGTGGACAAATCAGCTACTTCAGAAGCAGCGTCTCGTCTAAGGAAAATGACATCAATACGCGATTAGTGAAGGCATGGTCAACTATCGATAGGTTATCAGTCATATGGAAGTCAGACTTATCCCATACAATAAAACGTGATTATTTCCATACAACTATATGGATGCCCCACGTGAATGCAGACAAGTGAATTTAGAAAAAAGCTGGACGGCAATTTCGAAAGAATGCTACAATCTATATTTAACAAATCCTCGAAGCAACATTCTACTAAACTGCTGCGATACGCTCACCTAACTACATTTCTAAAACCATAAAATCATGAGGGACACGTGCTGGAAAAGTAAGGACAAACTCATAAGCAACATTCTCCTGTGGACCACTCCAAATGGATGAGCAGATGTTAGATGACTAGCTAGAGCTTATCGGTACCGACACAAGATGCAGCCAAGTGGACCTAACGATGAAAACGAATGACGAGGGAGAGTCAGGGAAATGTGTTAGGGTTAGGGATATATGACATGATTATATATGCACGTGTATATTTCAGTGCAAGTATCTAGTAAAGTAATAACGATTCTCTATAGAAACACCAAAGTGAAAGTACGTTCACCGGATGGCGACACAGCATACTTCGACATTGTAGCAGGTGTACTACAAGGGGACATACATCTTTATCATATGCCTTGACTACGTGCTTAGAACGTCGATTGATAAAATCATTGAGAACGGCTTCGAGCTGACAAAGAAAAGAAGCAGAAGGTACTCGGCAAAAGCAATTACCGACGCAGACTACGCCGATGACATAGCGACACTGGGAAATACGCCCAACAAGGCCGAAACACGACTGCATAGTTTGGAACGTGCCACCGCAGGCATTGGCTTCCATGTCAATGCACACAAAACCATATATATGGGCTTTAATCAAACAGGTGACATCCCACACTAGAGGGAACCTTTCTGAAACTGGTTGACAAATTCACCAACCTAGGAAGCAGTGTCTCATCAACCGAAAAAGATATCGACACGAAGCTAATGAAGGCATGGACGGCTATCGATAAGCTATCGCTCATTTGGAAATCAAACCTTACAGATAAAATGAAACGCAGTTTCTTCCAGGCAGTGGTCGTGTCGATACTGCTGTATGGATGCACCACTTGGACGCTAACAAAACGGCTGGAGAAGAAGCTAGACGGCAATTACACAAGAATGTTGAGAACAATATTGAATAAGTCCTGGCGGCAACACCCCACAAAGCACCAACTATACGGCCACCTGCCTCCCATCAAGAAAAATATCCAAATTAGACGAACAAGACACGCAAGACACTGCTGGAGAAGTAGAGGCGAGCTCATAAGTGATGTACACATATGGCCGGGCAAAAGCAGGACGACCAGCTAGAACATACATACATAGAGTAGCTATGTGAGGATACGGGATGTAACCCTGAAGACCTGCCTGGGGCGATGAACGATAGGGAAAAGTGGCTAGAGAGGATCGGGGATATCCGTGCTAGCAGCACGACATGAAGATGATGATGATCCAATAAAGGATAAAATTGTAATTTTTTCTAAACTTTGGATTTTTTGACTGAATGCATTTAAAAACTCATAAAATCCATAGCATTTCTGGCATATATTTGAAGATTTACACTTGGTTGTGTTTGTGACGATAAGGGAATTTGATCTCTGCGCCTGTATCCTTTTGAGTCTGTTATCTTGTTAACGCTTATGCATATTCCATTTGTAGTGGGTACATAAGTGATAAACGGCAGTCTTGAAAGCACTATTGTTTGAAACAAACCAGAACGAGAGTGACAATATTCTAAGCGTATAGAATGGCATTTTGGGTGAGAGAGTAATTAAATGAACATTGTCGAAGGAACCAGTTTTGTTTGTGAAGAAGAAATAGAATTTTCGTCTACCTTCGTCGGTTACAGGACATTGGAAATAAGTCCTGCGATATGGTTTCGTTGTTATTTGATTTACAAATCACTTAAGACTTATACTAAATATTCAACTGTTTGACGTACAACAAAAGCTTGATAAACCTTTTGGTAATATTTATTCTTGTTTATTACTTGTATTGTTTTGAAATGAATCTGACGAAGAATGTTTTTCATTTGCTTTCGTTTGGTTTTCAGAATTTCTGAAACGAAGCTTGATGATTTTTACCATTAAGGGTTTTCGGACTATTGTCTTATCTTTATTGTTATTGTTATTTCCATAACCTTTCGGCTGGTTTGGGGCTTTATGTTCTGACTTGACTAAAATTACTACTATTATGTATGATTTTTTACATGTGCTCATATTCCTTTTTTTTCATCTAGCCTTCTTAATTCGCCTTCCCAAAAATTCACTCTAAATTGTCCAGCAGGTCACATGGCGTAACGGTTATTGGCGGTGGTTTCCTAAGTTTTTAACGAGACAATCATCTGGAGGTTGCTGGTTCAATCCTGACTGCAGGCGAGTAACAATACTGAAAAACTTAACAATTGTACCCGGTTATGGCTAACGGAATCAGAACAGGTGACCACCGTGAATTAAATAAAGGATATAGTTCGAAGTTCCGTGAAGGTTCCCGAGTTCGACAAACACATGAAGAAGGCCAGAGGACATATCGGCCGAAACGTTTGGAAATAACAATAAAGATAAAGACCAGAGTCCGAAAACCCTTATTGCTTTCGTTTATTTAACAGTATTTAAACAACCAACCGATGAATCCCACCATGAATTATTTTACCTTGTTCCTATATATTGGATTGACAAAATATATATCAGGTGCTTAATGTAATTAATTTCAGCTTGTTAAAATACTCTTCCCTAAACATAGTTTTCTTTTCATTTTGTAAAGAATTTTTTAATATATATATATTTTTAAAGGGATTTTGGTTTTTGCTGTTAGATGATCAAAATGTTTATCTTGTTCTGAATATGTTACTAACAAAATAAGTTTAATATAAATAAAACAATAAAAACAACTACCCCAGTTCAATTTATTTGAATATTAAGCTCAAAAGGCATAGTTAATATTGGCGCTTTGATAACCAGATTGATCAAGCGTTTATTGAATCTTTTCAAAAGAATTTGCAATCTATTACTTCAGCCTTCAACTAAGAAAGTGTAAAACTGTGAGCAGATGAGATTTCTGTGTATCAGAATATTAAGATATGTAACGGATGGCAACAGAAATAGAAGTGAACATTTTACAAACCGCAATCAAAGTCCATAGAACATGACTGGATATACGAAAGCATCACAACTTCCTGATTTCACATGCGTAAATATTTGAATCTCTTGAAGTGGACATTGAAATGTTTCGTGAAAAACCGCCGATTTCTCTTTGAATTTAATCGAAATCGACGTATGAAAATAGACACGCAAATGCGAAAACGTATCAATAATTATGGCTACATTGACATCAGCAAATAACATATATATATATATATATATATATATATATATATATATATATATATATATATGTGTGTGTGTGTGTGTGTGTGTGTGTGGAGACATTTACTCTAGTTTTAACAGATATACTCTTATACATTTCCGACTGTGCAAAAACCACGGTGTATCATATATCATAGTAAGTATTCCTGTAAGGGATTATACATTCATGTCTATACGCAGATATAGAAACAGACACGCTCACACACACATACACACGTACACACACAAACGTACACACAGGAAACCACACCCTCACACACACAAATATAGATATATATATATATATATATATATATATATTTACTAATCAAATATCTACCAGTATTCACGGTACCAGAAAAAAACAAAAAAACCCTGGCCAGGAACAAGAGAAAAAAATATCTCGAATCACGGTCCAGAGGAAAAAGAAAAAAGTTTTTGGGGTAAAAAAGAAAGAAAAGACCAACCTCGTCCTACTCTTTGAAAAAAATCAAGGGGTACTTAGTCAGTGGCCAAAAGAAAACCAAAAAACCCTCCGCGAATACTGCAATGCTACAATTACTAAAGTGCTCAACATTAAACAATGGAGCCAATTATAGAATTAACTTAAATCGCTAGTCGAAAATCTTCCACTAAAGTCGAAAGTCGAAAGTCGCCTAAAGTTTAGGCGAAACTTCCTGATGATCCGTTAAGGTGAAACTTTAGTAGAAGATTTTCGACTAGCGATTTAAGTTAATTCTATATATATATATATATATATACTACCCGACCGCAAGAGCAGTATGCAACGGAATATCAATTTTAAACAGAGTTTAACAGGTTTAAATTCAGAATTTCCCTTCTCCCTTATTGATTGTCAAACCAAGATTAAATAAGCTACTTAGACCTTCTCTTTACCGATAGCTGTGGGGAGATTAGTGGGATTCATACGTTTTTAAACGATATTAGCACTATGAGTCCTCTATGAGTCGAAATCAAGTCACACTGTTTGTTTGGTTTGGTTTGGTTAGTTGGGTTTTATGGCATATCAACCTTTTTTAGGTTATTTAACGCCAAATACATTTTATGTAAATAATCAGCTCTATTTCAAACAATTGCGTTTAGCATAAGTACATAGTTTAATTGTCAAAACATTTCTATTTTAAACTATTCAAGCAGTTATATGTAACAATTCAGTTATGTGTAAATACAGTTCTAATATCAAAAACACTTCTATTTCAAATAATTCAGTTAAGCATAAGCACGCAGTTTAAATGTAAGTACGGTTTAATTGTCAAAAACATTTCTATTTAAAGCAATTCAGTTTGATCAAGCAATTCAGTTTAGCATAAGTATGCCGTTAGTTCTATTTAATCCATAGAGAGGGCCCTATCAGGTGCTACCACTCCGGGTCAGAGTGGACCTGGTAGCGAAGGCAATGAAAGGGTATTCCGGATTCCCCAAAGCCCCAGCTTTGCGTGAACCTCACCATCAGATTGTGTAGTGTCAAATCCAGGACACTCGTTGCGGGTGGAGTCTTACCCCTCTGCAGAGGTGCATTCAGTGTATTCTAAAACCCTAGCCGACTGGGCAAGAGTCACCGTGACCATTTTCTACAACAATGACTATTACACCTCGACCTCCACTCATATATATATATATATATATATATATATATATATATATATATATTGTGTGTGTGTGTGTGTGTGTGTGTGTGTGTGTGTGTTCATGCCTTATTTCTAAGATGTGGGTTTACGTGAACATTCAATTGTGCGCACACATCTGTAAAACTATAATAGATCGTTCGCATTGTAAATACTGGAAATGTTGCAAATATGAACATGATGATTTGATTGAAGTCTGATTGATTATAGAGAGAAAAGGCAATCAACAATTCGAGAAGGCAACGACAATGGTCTTATTCGAGAATTTTCATTAATTTTAATTTGATATCCTGGCATGAATTCGCCAGGTACACTGTTTTCAATTAGTGCTTCTTTTTTAAACACACACACACACACACGCACGCACGCACGCACGCACCCCACCCCATATATATATATATATATATATACCTATCCAAGCAGATCCCTATGTATGCGGAAATATAATTAGACGTCCAACCTTGCACAGGCATCTATTTATCTGCTATTTTCACTATCTGCCTCGTCATTTTTTCGCCCAATCTCTCTTTCACTCTGTGTTTGCTTTTCCATCTATCCATCTATCCATCCTCTGTTTCACACTCTCTCTCTCTCTCTCTCTCTCTCTCTCTCTCTCTCTCTCTTATATATATATATGTATATAAAGGGAGAGAAACAGAGATTAGTACGTAGAACCAGGTGTGTCATTCTGTAAATTATGTGTATCGTGAATTGATAATCTCTATGTTTGATTCCTTGTTTCATATGTTTCCCTATATCAGGTCAGTCCATACACAGAGAGCAGCAATAAATGTATTTTATTAACATTTCTATTGGCTTTTGATGAGGAGAGGCAAATATATATTGTTAGACAACAATACATACATTGAAACGATAAGAATAATATAACAAAAAGTTATAAGTTTGTAATATCTTCAACCTGCAACTGTAGAGGCATCTCAAATGTTATCTTTTTTACTTCAGGTTGAGAGTAACATGCACGTTAGTGCTACAGCTTATTAAACCATTGCTCTTCTGGTAAGAACTAACAAAGTAGAAACCTTAATATAACTCTCTACGTCGTACGTTTTAAGCTAGTGCTATTGATATTGTACAGAGGCTGCACTAAGATGTATCATAGTCACCATACTATTTAAGAACTGTTACAGGCGCAAACACAAATAGCTGTGTGTCTGATGATCAGAGGAGAATGAGAGATACTTCAGACTACTATATTGCGTAAGTTTTTTTTTCGGAGAGTGCTGAGTTGGATATACAACATAGAGTCCCCGTCTCTTTTCTGTAAAGGGTGGTCGAATCCACGTTGGTTCATTGTTTTCTCGAGTAGAAAAATATTTCCAAGCTTTTTTTTACTGGATGGAAGATATTTCTCTTGTCACGTAAATACAAAGTGCCAGATAAGCATTAAATTCAAGTTTTACTTTTATTATTTGACCGTTGATAGTCAAAATACGATTGATTTTTTTAACAAAGAAGGAGTGCATGGCAATTAGTTATTTTTCGTGACTTGTTTGAGATAGTAACAATAGTCATCAATTTGGAAAATCAACATTTTCTGAATAACCAGGTTGATGACAGGATGCACTATCCTTCGCTCAAACAAACAATATCCCGGTTCGTTAACCCTCTCTGACGGTCGAATAACATCTGATCTCTCATACTAATGATATTCCCCTCCTAATAGAAATCTTGCATGAACTTAAATGGATAGCTGCTACGCTGTCAAGGAATTGTTGTTTCTTTTTATCAATGTTTGGGTTGGCTGACAGATGATTGAGGTTATTCAAACCAAGCCGTACTCTCAAACCCCTGATATCGTATAAAAATATTAGATCCAACTTCTGCTCTTATTACCAACAATAAAAGAACTGATACAATGTCTTGAGCACTTTATATATATAAGGTAAAAAGTTTCATGCAGTGAATTAAACATATCCAATTTAATCTTAATAAAACTTTTAGTAACAGCGATCCAAATATATATCTGTATATTTAGTTTTATACTGCTCTACTTATGTGTATCCGTGCACTTTATTCTAATTACCTTCGTTTGGTTTTCAAACTGTTTCTTATTATAGTTTGCACACACACACACACACACACACACACACACACACACACATATATATATATATATATATATAAAAATATATATCATATTTACCCAACCCCTCCACTCGGGCAGGATATGACTCGAGGTCAATTTTTTAAGCGGAGTTTAACAGGTTTGAATTCAGAGTTTTCCTTCTCCTAGACTAGTTGCCTCACCAAGGCTGAAGAACCTAGTCTTCCCTACTATTTACCCATAGCTGGAGGGAGAATAATTGGATTCATACCTTTCTCCAGGATATTAGAGCCATGTGAAATGAAATCAGTCTCGTCCAGGATTTGAACTCGTGTCGGCGTGTCTTATTCTTTACATAGAATATATGATGGTAATCATATAAATCTATGAGAGTGCCCAATGTATGGCTATTGTTAGTTCCCTATTTATTCTCTAGGGTATAACAAAATTCACATTCAGAGCGTCTATAGTACAATTTAATGGAGACTCAAACTCGGTTAGGTCGTTATAATAAATTTATTTCGTGTAAAGAGTCATCTGACGAGAGGGAGAGTATAGTAATAATAATATCCACCGAAATAAATATATTATGACGAATTAACCGAGTTTGAGTTTCCATTAAATTGTACTATATATATATATATATATATATATATATATTTGATGTTATCCACAGACAGACTAGTTCGTTGTATCACAACACTTCATTGTGACTAGACACGTAGGACACTTGAAGCTGGGATTGAAATACCCCTAATTTTACTTAGTATCATACCGATCAGCCAACAAGTGAACAAGGTCATCTCGGGAATTCTAAGGTACTAAGGAGTACCTTTCATTTGTTTACATTTATACCTTACCGGATACCAGGGTGCTCAATTCGTTCGAATTATGCGAGTGTCAGCCGTAAAATCCTTTGCCAAAGTGCGAGAGAAATATATATATATATATATATATATATATATATATATATATATACGAGGTGTATACGATAAGTATCCAGACTTTTTTCGTATGAGCAGTTTTATTGATAGTACAGATATAATACTCTAGTCTACTTCGAATGTATCCGCACTTGTGTGTGTGTCTATGTGTGTGTGTATGTATGTATGCATGCAGGTGGTGTCTGAGAAAGAGAATGTATGTTGTTGTGTATGTATGTAAACTTTTCACAATGTTGGAATATCTCCCTATCGGAAACATACCCACAAATGCACAGAAACATACTTACCCTCTTATATATATATATATATATATATAATTAGAGGAATTGATATTATATTAATTCATTACCACGACAAGTTAATATGGCATCGCTAATGTGTCGCATGAACTGGCGGCCCATAGCTAGAAGTTCGGTTTCTGCATTCTTGGGTTACTTGTTCGATCTCTAGTGGTGGAGATCACGGTATGGACTGCTGATGAGACTCAATAAGGTCGAAACAGCTGTTCAGTGTTCCGTATGTCACATGTGGGTGTTTGCTGGATGTTCTGTTCATGGTAATTTAATTAATATATATATATATATATACCTATACAAATACGTATGCGCATGTGTTTGTATGTGCGTGAGTATGTTTAAGTATCTCTCAGACACTTAAACACCTGTTTGCGTGAAGGAGGGAAACAGTTGATGAGGAGATAGAGAGAGAGAGAGAGAGAGAGAGAGAGAGAGAGAGAGAGGAGGAGAGAATGTGTATTTACATGCGTGTGAATGTATGTATCAATTGACCCTTTCTAACGGACACGCTTTTCTAAGTAATTAAAATTTGGTCATCATGACAACGATACATATCCAAATATTTCATACGTTCGTGTATCAGCAATAATCATCAGGACACCCCCCCACACACATATATATATATATATAGATGTTACATAGCCAGATACGGCTACGCGAAACATAAATAGAATGTTCATTACCTATATACATAGAACATAGGAATCCCGAAACTCGAAAAACACGTAACGACTTCTTAGTTCAAGTACGAAACGTTTTATTACCTTTGAGTTAAAGGTTTCGACATAAGGAAGAGAGATGCACAATCTTTCTATGGTGACATTTCCATCTGCCCACCCCCCATCTCGTGCGGCGCCCGTTTCGCGCAAATTCGTCTCGCCTCTGCGAGACCCGAAAGTCTACCCTTCTCGTCCGGTGTCTAGTTCTCAACTCAACTTACTGACTTTTTCAAAATCCCCAAAATCCTCCGCGCGCTTCCGGTGCGTGACGTTAAACGCACTCTCTAGCCCCATTTCCCCGCTGGGTTATTGTGACATTTCTGAGTGACACGTCAGCTCCGCCCACGCGCGTGAACACCTGCGTTAATGTTGCACCTAAGTAATCCATGCAATGAGCCGAAAGGTTCTCAGCCTAACTAAACCCAAAAGCATAAAACGAAATCCCTCGGCTATTATATTACATATATATATATACGGGTATGTGTGTGTGTGTGTGTGTGTCTATGTTCGTTGCCATGTCAGTAAAATTTACCCAGCTAGTAGCGACTATTGTTTTTATTCCTACAGACCAGGAAGATGCACAATGTCAATTTTTAAGGGGAGCAAAATGCAACAGAATTCAGAGTTTCCCTTCTCATTGATTGATTGGCTAATCATAATCTAAAGAATTGAATCTGACTTACAATTTACCCAAAACTTGGCAGAGAAGAAACGGGTTCAAACATTTCGTCTAAGATATCAGAGTCAAGGCAAATTCAGTCAGCCTCATCCAGGACTTGAAACAGTTCTCGGATGAGAACTGTAATCTATTACACGCCTCCTGATTGAAATCCTAGATGAAAGTCCTTTAAATTGTTAGATCATTTATATGAAATCGTTTCTTAACTTGAGAGATTTTTCATATTTTTAAAGTACACATTTATTTCAAATAGTTCAAAAAAATCTTTTTGAATTGACAACTTCTATGCACAAAGATTGACACGAATAAACTCATTTTTTGAAACTGTGGGCTTTCCTGAGTTCTATTTCGAAATTGTCGAATTCTAAACATCTAAGCTCCAAAAATCTTTTGAACGTGGACTCACATAATGTATTTCAAGGGATGTATCGTTTTGTATTGAATACTGCATTCCGTTCCTCTCATTCCCATAGAAAAACATTTATTCAGGAAAAAGCTAACATTTTGTGAAATTGATGAATCATTTTATTTTCTGAAGACGAGATGTCTATATTTTCCTAATTCAAACTATTGTCTCAAATACGCAACTTTTGGATATGACCAATATTCTTTCGCCTAATGTCCTTATGTACACACATTATCATATCGTAAGATATATCACTAGTTAGAACTTAGTATATAATATTCTGATAACATAATAAGCTGGAGGGTGTCTAAGTGGTGTAATGGTTAAAGCGATGGCTTTGGGAATCGTAGTAAGCGAGTTCGTACTCCAGTCGCGCTATCCCGTTCCCTTTCGGGCAATTATTCATTGGAAATGTGTGCCTCCTTATCCTCCCAGCTATGGGTTAAATAGTACCACTACTGTTCTTCTAGGAGAATTGATATGGCATTAAATAGTCAACAAAGGTTGATGTACTATTAAAACAAAGAAAAAAAAAAACAAACCGTAATAAGCTGGTTTGGTTTGTATTGGTTTAATGGATTTTTACAAAATGTTAACTCTTCTCTGGTTATTCTACGCTTGAACGTTCGGAAATGCTGTATGTTTATAGTTATATGTTGATATTTAAAGGTTTTGACAAGTTAGCATCGTCGGTAATCATGTTGCAGCTTTTCTGGGTTATGTTGTTTATATATATATATATATATATATATATATTATGTTGCACTGCTTGCACGGAATTCCCTGACCTTCACTTGCCGTTCGTCTCCTTCCATCGCTTCTGGCAGACATTTCAGGCTCTCTCTCTCTCTTTCTATATATATATATATATATATACATATGAACGTCTGTGAAAGTGAGGCAGGGTATGTGTGTGCGCGTGCATACCTGTATGCGTATGTATGTGCGTTTGTGTTGGTGCAGTTTGTTAAGCGTGTGGTAATTTACAAAACATTTTGCTTACATTAGGCACAAAACCATATTATTGAGATACCCTATAATACTCGATCTCACGTGTGAATGTTGGCTAGTCTAGCATATAAACCATTATATTACTAGACGTGCCGAATATTTAAAAAGTGTTCACTATCGATGAGAACAATAAGCGGATCTTTGAGTAAGTTCTGCTGTAGTAAAGAGCGCATAGGTGAAAAACTAACTGTCAATAAGAGCTATTGACCCTGTATCTCCGCTATATTAACTTACACACACACAGACATATTTGTGTGTGTAAGTGTATGTATATGAGTTCATGTGTGTGTGTGTGTAGGTGTGTATATGTGTGTATGAGGTCAGTTTAAGGCTTATTTTTAATTTCTATCTACTTATCTATAATATTCACTATATATCCCAGGTTGTTTTATTTAACCTATCTATTCATCAACCCATTATATCCCATTCTTCACTTTCCTCATGGATCTCATCCATGATAGAATTTACGAAAGAAAATTGTGAAATCTATGAGGCATGTGAGAGAAATGATCCATTCCAAATGAGGGCCTTTCTCTTTTATCTGTGTAATATATATATATATATATATATATATATATATATATATATATATAGTACGGGATGGAGGTTAAACATTTTTATTATACTTAAAAAGAGACCAAATTTAATCATCCAATAACATTTTACAACTAACCTGTGATTAGTGAGGATCGAAACCGGTGAGTCGTTAAATTTTAATTTAAAAAATGATTTAATTCAGTTTCTTTTTAAGTAATATATATATATATATATATATATAGTTGGGAAAATAAGTATTTCATCTACTGCTTATTTTCTGATTTTGCCACATTACAAAAATAAAAACGGTCTATGATTTTCAGAGTAGGTCAATCAGAAATGGAATGAAAAAAACATCAAGAAAATCCCATTATATTCATTTTTGAACATTTTTCTTTGTTTTTATTGAAAAAATAATTATTTCACTCCTCCTACCAACCAGAAATGATTCAGTCTCCACAGGCCGGTTATGTGACTAGGAGCTATATCATCATCATCATGTCGTGTCACCAGTACGGATATCCCTGACCCTCTCTCGTCACTCCTCTCGGTCGTTCATGGCTTCTGACAGGTCTCCAGGGCTACACCACGTATCCTCACATAGCTGATGTATGTATGTTCGAGCTGGTCGTCCTGTTTTTGCTTGGCCATATGTGGGGTCCATAGGAGTAAACCGCTTATGAGCTCGTCCCTGCTTCATCAGTAATGTCCTGCATGTCTGGTTCGTCTAACTTTGATAGTTTTCATGATGGGAGGTAGGCGGCCGTATAATTGGTGCTTTTTGGGGTGTTGCCTCTAGGACTTGTTCAATATTGTTCACAGCATTCCTGTGTAATTGCCGTGTAGCTTTTTCTCCAGCCATTTTGTTAGTGTCCAAGTAGTGCATCCATATAGCAGTATCGACACGACCGCTGCTTCGAAGAAACTGCGTTTCATTTTATTGGTCAGGAACTGACCGATAAAACAAAGGAGCTAGATAGACTAGTCTTATTACTTAATTATTAATCCTATTCAACAACTCATTACCTGTATAAAAGACTATAGTTCGCAGAATCCTTTCATAAATGAGAATCTAATCTCTCTACAATGGGCAAGACGAAACAATTGTCTAAGGACATCTGGGACAAAATTATACACCTGCACATCACTGGAATGTGACACAAGACTATTGGTAAGCAGCAAGGCGAGAAGTCAGCTGTTGGTGCGATAATAAGTAAATGGAAGAAAAAACAATTGACAATCAATCTTATCAGTATGGAGCATCACGCAAGATCTCCCAACGTGGAGTAAACCTGATGATGAGAAAGGTGAGTGAACAACCCAGAACTACGTGAAAAGAGCTTGTTTATGATCTCATGGTAGTTGGGGTCATAGTCACCAAGATGACCACTGGTAACACACTACGTTGTCGTGGACTGAAACTATATATTGGCTGCAAGGTCGCCTCGCTCAAGTAGGCATATATACAGGCCCATCCCAAGTTTATAAATATGCACCTGAATGATTCTGAGAAGTGTTCAGAAAAAAGTGTTGAGGTCAAATGTGTATAAACTTGAGCATTTTGGCATCAACTCGACTCGCCGTGTTTAGAGGAATAAACTGACTTGAACTCCAAGAACACCATTTCATGGTGGTGGAAAGATTATGATTGGGGCTATTTCTCTGCTAAGGGTACAGGACAACTACACGAGGTCAAGGGAAAGATTGATGGAGCCAAGAATAGGGAAATCTTGATAGAAAATCTTCTTGGCTCAGCCGGAAAATTGAAGAGGGTCCTGGATGAGTGTTCCAGCATGACAATGACTCAAAGCATACGGCTAAGGCGATAAGGACCGGATCAAGAAGAAGCATATTAAGGTAATGCAGAGGCCTTGACAGTCTCCGGGCCTTAATCCTTTTGAGAAACTGTGGAGGGAGGTGAAGATTCGAGTTGCCTAACGACATCCAACAAACCTAAAGGATTTGGAGAGTATCCTCTTGGAATCTGTAAAAACTTGATTATCAACAACAGGAAATATCTGGTTGCTATGCTTTCCTCACCAATACTGAGTTATGTTTTGCTATGGGGTAAAATAACTTTTTCTTCAATAAAATACAGATAAATGTTCATAAATTATTACAATGTGATTTTTTAGAATATTTTTTACTCTATCTCTTACTTTCAAGACAGAACAACGCTTAAAATTAAAGACAGTTCCAATTTTGTAAGGTGGATTCTTAGAAACTCAACGGGGGATGATACTTATTTTCACAACTGTGTGTGTATATATATATATATATATATATATATATATATATCATCAACATCTTGTCGTGCCACCAGCATGGATATCCCTGACGCTTTCTAGCCACCCCTCCCTATCATTCATCGCTTTGGGCAGGTCCTCAGGGCTACACCCTGTTTCCTTACAGAGCTGCTGTATGTATGTTCGAGCTGGTCGCCTTGCTTTTGCTCGACCATGTGAAGGGGCCGACAGGAGTACATCACTTATGAGCTCGTCCCTACTTCCCCAGCAGTGTCCAGCATGTCTGGTCCGTCTAAATTTGATAGTTTTCGTGTTGGGTGGATGGTGACCTTACAGCTGCTGCTTTGTGGTGTACTGCCTCCAGTACCTGTTCAATATTGCTCGCAGCATTCTTGTGTAGTTGCCGTCAAGCCTTTTCTCCAGTCGTTTAGTTAGCGTCCATGTAATGCATCCATATAGCAGTATCGGTCACGTCTGACCTCCATATGACCGATACCCCATTGATAGCTATCCATGCCTTAGTTAGTTGCGTGTCGATGTCTGTGTTGGTCGATGAGACACTGATTCCTTGGTAGGTGAACTTTATATATATATATATATATATATATATATATATATATATTAAGAGCTCCAGCGATCTTTATAAATCCTCGTAGAGTTGGTAAATTTATGTATATAACTGTGAGTTTTGATAAACAAACTTTAAGTACAGTTATCTTAAGGATTTCTAACTTCTTCATTTAGGTGTCTTTTCATCTCTGCATCTGTCGGCATCAATGATTCTTGTTCCATTTTTCTGTTTTTACTATGATTACAGCTAAATCATTTTGGGCTCAATTCAGCCCAGGAAAAATATAAGTTGCTTAAATCAGTGCAGGCTTTATATTTGCATTATAAATTGCAAAATAATTTATATGATATTAAACAACTACAAAAGGGAAATATTATAAGCACGGCGTGTTTCACAATCGCCGGCGAATTCATCCCAACTGTGACTGAGAGGCCTCTAAAGAGCCTTGGCAAGTGGTTCGACAGCAGCACCAAGGATCAATAGCAATTAAAAGAATTGGGGGCGACCTTGATGATTGGCTAAGGAAGATAGATAAATCAGGATTGCCCGGCAAGTTTAAGGCGTGGTTGTATCAACATGCAGTTCTGCTCCGGATATTATGGGGCCTCTCATGTTATACAAGGTAGGTATTACGACAGTAGAAAGAATGGAAAGCAAAATTAGCGGCTACTTAAGGAGATGGTTAGGTTTGCCAAAGAGCCTAATCAGCGCAGGTTCATACCGGGCCACCAATACGATCCAACTTCTTTTCAGGGGTCTCAAAGAAGAGTTTGTGGTGACACGCGTGAGGGAGGCGATTTTGTATAGAGACCAAAAGGTATCAGGAGCAGGAATTGAAATCCGCACAGGAATGAAGAGTAGTGCTGCCAGGGAACTGAAGGTTGCGGAAGAGAGGTTGCAGCATAAGGCTATGGTCGGTACAGTGGCCAGAGAGACAAGAGGCCTGGGATACTATCCGAGTCCCAGGATAGACAACGCCAGAGGGAAAGAAAGAAGGGTGCTCTTGCAAAAAGAAGTAAGAGATGGCATGAAAGAGACTAGGCTGGCAAAGATGGTAGGACTTTCTCAACAGGGTGCCTGGACCAGTTTGGAAAATTATGTACGGCGGCGAATAACCTGGTCGGACTTGTGGAGGTCCGACTTTGGCCATCTCAGATTCCAGATCCAGGCAGATTTCGATGTTCTTCCAATTTATTTTTTGCGTGAAGGTGTTTGGTTGTTTTAGGTTTTAAGCGTTTATTTGAAATCAATTCGTTTTATGGAATTATATAATAGACGTTTTTGCTAATTTGTAAATATAGCATTTTAAACGACAAGGTTTTTGTAAAGATTCCAACGTATTACTCAGGTGTTGGTTTTTCTGTTAGTTCCTTTTCTGTTTTTTTTTTTTTCTCTTTCATAAATCGTTCGATAAGGAAATTTTAACGTATAGTAATGCACGGCGTCTGTTTTAGTTCGTAATTGTATATTTATGTACAGTGTTTAATGAAAACAAGTTTTAAACCAAAAAACTAAACGAAAGGAAAAGGAAAAAAAAGCTACATACCGGATTGAGCAAAGAGCCGAATAATGACGTCATTACGGCCGGAAAGCAAGAAGTCATCAGAAGAGCTTAGCTCTGATTGGCTGTTGCATAATTAAATATAGAGCCATTTCCGTGGTCATTTGTCTTGTGTGGATGTGCAGGTTAGCTGCCGGGATGGGAGTTGGAGTAAGATCAATGCCAACTGGGTCATTTGGACGAGGGGGTTTGATGTTGCAAGACCTGAAACCTCCCATGAACCCAAAGGAAACATCACTGATGACCCATCCCGATGCATCAATGAAGATGTATGATATAAAAAAAAAAAAAAACAACAAAGCAAAACCTTATGATGACTAAAAGATATTTTCTTGATGGGAGCAAAGTAACTAAATTGAAAACAATAGAAAAGTAAAACTAGCTGTGGTGTCTAAAAGAAAAGAAGACATTTAATTGTATATCTTTAGAAAGTAAATATAAAGAAAAAAAAGTACGTATCAATTGAGTCATTTTATGTTACGCAAACTCTGATTACACCAAGTTTGTTGTCTCATTGAGAGAAATCGGTAAATATGAACTTGGAGATTATTTGCATATTCAATGGGTAGTAAAGAGCAGCTATGAATGGCTGTTCATTTAGTAAACAAAATAATTTTCAAACGAATGGGAAGAATACACGGAAAGACGATGTTTTGTAGATTCCCAAGATCAAAACTACACACACACACACACACACACACACACACACACACACACATATATATATATATATATATATATATACATATATATATATGTATGTATAAAACTGATAAATATTTTCTTTGGTATTTCATCGAGGTGATATTTAGATTTTTTTATTTTGTTATGTACTCTAAATCTCCGAATAAAATATTTAATATTTATGTAAATTTTCTCCAAAAAAGAAAAAAAAACAACAAAAAAAACTGATGCATATCAAAAATTTCGATTTTAGAATAATCTTCAATTTAATTCTAACTGATCCGAGAGAATTATAACATGGTGAGATTTATCATCTCATCAAACATTGAATATTATACACAAAATTTCAAAGCAACTGTTTTAATATGAGGTCAAATCAATAAATAAGGAGAATTTTTCTTTTATAAAAGCTAGATAATTTATCTTTTTAGACTTTTTTCATAAATATAAACTCATTTTAGTCTAGCAGAAATATTTGCTTTTAGGCTATTCAAAATGGCTCTAAATCAAATAGAGTACACTAGACCTGAAAAGAAATCCGTTTTCAAGGTTTTGTTGACAATGAAGTACGAAACAAGGGAAATTTATTGAAGAATATATAATGTACACAGAGAAAGATATATAGATATAATTTAAAATGGGATAAACATGCGTTAATACAACGAGATTAAGTCGGAAAGCGAGTCCGTGAAGATGAAATAATTAGACTCTACGGTAAAGAAAACGGTATGGGCGCAGTAATCAGTAAATAAATTCATACTGCCTCGTTAGGGATTTTCTTCAAAAACGGCAACTGTTAAAACTGCTTCCTAATTCCAAATCCTTAGGCAAAATCACCTTATTTATTGAATGATCCCCGTATTTTACTTTCCTACAGCATACGAAATTCATTTTGTAGATAACATCTTTTTTATTGGCTTTTTCATTTATATTTTTCCAGGAGTAAATATGTTTCTACCAGTAGAATCAAGCGATGCTTTTAGGAAAAGATAAAAAAAATCCTGGAAAGGGGACAAAATACTTTAATAAAATAATTCTGATGTATGCAAGCTTTTATGGATACGGACATATGGACATGGCATAAATACACAAAAAAGTTTCTACATAAAGAAAATTATGATTAAATTCTCAGAGTCTCATTCTATATTGGATGCCTTTGGATGTTTCTTGTTCTTTCATCCTTTACAAATAAGTAGAGTCCTTTTCGCTACATCCAACATATACGTAGCCATGTGGAAAATATCAATATGATTTCGTTTAGTATACTATGAGTTCAAAAATATTTTTGCTTCACATCAAATTCTTTATCCAAATTAAGAAATGCGATATTTTGTCGAGTAATAAGCCATTTCCTCATGTGAAAATCCTCAGTAACCCAAGAGTTAATCAGAGTTCAAGTTCAGATGGTCTGTATGGCAATCCGAGGTCAGATTGATTTTTCATTCAAAATATCAAATCCCTTTGATTTTTGTTTGGCTGTTATCCTCCAAGAGACAAACGTTCATTGTCCAATATAAATGTAGCTGTTGTTGTTGGTTTGGTTTTATGGCATATCAAACTTTATAGGTTATTTAATGCCAAATCCATTTTTATTCAAATAATCAGTTCTATTTCAAACCACACAGTTTTGCATGAGTACACAGTTTAATCGTCAAAAGCATTTCTATTTCAAGCTATTCAGTTTAGTCAAACTTTACTAATTCAGCCGGCATTAAATGACCTCTTGCGGTTGATATGCCGTAAACAAAACAAAAAAAATTACTAATTTAGCTAATTCAATTTAGTATAAGTACAGCATTTGTGTACACACAGTTAAATGTCTAAACAGTTCGATATTAAACAATTCAGTTTAGCGTAAGTACAGTTTCAATGACAAAAACAGTTCCATTTCAAATAATTCAGTTTAGCATAAGCACGCAGTTTAAATGTAAATACAGCTTAATTGTCAAAAACATTTCTATTTAGAGCTATTCAGTTTAGTCATACAATTCAGTTTAGCGTAAATATGCCGTTAGTTCTATTTAACCCACTGATAGGGTCAGAGTGGACCTGGGATCAATCGCAATGAAGGGGTGCTCCGCATTCCCCAAAGCCCCAGCGTCACTGGAACCTCACCATAAGAGCGTTTAGTGACATATCCAGAACACTCGAGGGTGGGGCTTACTCCTCTGCAGAGAAGTAGTCGGTGTATTCTACAACCCCAGCCGACTAGGCAATATAAATGTAAATATACAATAGTATAATAGTGGTAATCCAAAACACTTAGTGTATTAAATAAAATAAGGCGATACCTTACAATACACTCTAAATGAATCTCCATATCGTTCTAATTAATTAACCGATTGTTTATAAATTGACATAACCCATTTGGGGTTACATTAAGCCTGGAGGTAAGAAAACCACGCTCATTGCACGTTCATATTTTAAACAATTTGTTATCAAGAGTGTTTTCCCACGAACGTCTTGAACATATCTATCTCACCCATAGTTGGAAACCTTACAACTCATAGAACTCCTTGTCAGTGTGAACCTGAGAATAATTATTACGAAGGGATATACAGCAATCTCCAGAATTCTAAAACTAGAGCCTCACTATCAAATAAAAATTAGTGTCATAACTAAGACATCTCCTTAGGGAGATTTTATCCATCTTCAGGAAAATGAATTTAGCGTATTCTCAGCCCAACCGAAAGGGAATTCCATATGGTCACATGTATAGCCAGATAAAACTTTGACTTAAAAATAAATGATTATGTAAATTCTATATTTAAACAGGAATTGAACCTGTACAGTAGTAAAACGTTAATAAAGCTGGAAATCTTTACATGCCAACACATTATTTTCTAAATAATTCTGACAGGTTTGAATGAGATACACTCACGCAAAGGTTTCTTTTCAGACAGGTAACATTGAAGAGAATATAGCGTGATATTGAAGCTGTGAATTAAAGCGATTTCGAATGATATGCAATTGGGGAGGGAGAAGAAATTAAAGATGGAGATAAAATGTGTAGGTAAAGAGAGTAAAAAGATAAGTATATGAAAATATAGTTGAAAAGCGCCAGGTGGAACAGGTGTCAAAATATTAGATTTCATGCAAATTTCGACATATTAAAATTCGGGTTGGTGTCAAGTAAACAAACGAATGAGAGAAACATAAAAAAAAATATATATATTGGGATGAAATTATATTTTGAACAAAATGTTTGAAAAGAATATTAAAATGAGATTAGCAATTGGATTTTATGCCTTTGTGAATAAGTTTAGATTAGTTTGATACATGAGCGAATGTATGTCGCAACCAGTGAGAATTGCATTCAGCAACAAAGATCTGCTTGGAAAGCTCATCATATGAGGTGCCAATATTATGTATTACCCAACTCTACAAAGCCTAATAAGCTGTAGCTGTACAACACATCGACTACTCCATCAAGTGTTCTGGATATGACACTATACCATCTGATAGTGAGGCCCTAGTCCTAGAGCTCTGTGGAATGCGTAGTACCAAGCAATTATTCCAAGGTCCACTCTCTACCGAATGATAGTAAATGTTAGGGTCAAATAGAAGTATTTGAACATTTAACTGTGTGTAAACCAATGACTGATATCAAATTGCATTGTTAATATTACATAGAAATACTTGAAACTATTGAGTGCAACCAATTGAGTAATGTTGAATAGAATTATAAGTGTTTACGTCATGGCCATATGTAAAAAAAATTGAACGGTGAGCAAGTCAATGAATAGTACAGTATTGAATTATTAAAGAAAAATAGCAAGACTTGTGACCACTACATTACGCGATGAAGGGGTGCACAACATTCCCCGAAGCTCCAGCATCACTGGAACCTCACCATCAGATTGTTTAGTGTCATTTTCAGGACACTCATTGGTTACACCTCTGCAGAAGTGCAATCGGTGTATTCTACAGCCACAGCTGACTGGGAAATGAACGAGTGGATGGTTTGGTTTCTTTGTTTAATGGCATATCAACCTTTGTAGGTTATTTAATGCCATAGCAATTCTCCTTGAAAAACAGTAGTGGTACTATTTAATCCATAGCTGGGAGCATAAGGGGGTTTATACCTTTCCCAAGGGTATTTGCCCGAGAGTGAACATAATAGCGCGACTGGAGTTCGAACTCGCTTACTACGATTCCGCAGTACATCGCTTTAACCATTACACCACGAGGACACCCCCCTGAACGAATGGAGTTCGAACTCAAGTTCTAGAATACCGCAATCAACCCTTTTGCGATACTTTTGTCAGCGAGTTCCACAAACACATCGAGAACGATTTTTCTTTTGGAGACATATTAAGAAATACAGAATTGCCGCTACCATATCTTTAAAAGGTCTATGTGGAGAAAGAAACAAAACTCTATTCAATCTAAAATTTAGGAATAAATTTCAAATCATCATTTTTAAATAATCATTTATGTTAGACATACAACAATTTATTAACGCATATTAATATATATTAACGTATTTACTCCCAAAAGAGTATACATGGTTATGGAATATACAAATATTTCAGATACGGCTATCGTCTTCAAACCAATTTTATATATGCTTGAAATGGATTTGAATAATTTATTCTGATACGCCACCCGGTGACTGAGTCTTGTAATGCCACTGGCATTTTGGACGCATGAACACAGCTTCGATTCTTCTGCTGTCACGTTCACCAAATATAATGATTTTTATCTTCTCAAAATAGAAAAATTGCACAAAGAGTTGAATGCAAGTGAAAAAAATATCAAAGAAGTGTAATTGATGTATTCAAAGATTTTTTTTTCATTGCATCCGTGGTAAGTGAGGAAAATTATTTCTCTTAAAAAACGTGTGAATTATCCGAAAATAAGGCTTAAATAACTTTGATACGATGTTAAATATGAGTTCACGAATAAATCATATATGATTTGAAGTAATTTTGTTATGCTTCCTCTCTCTCTCTCTCTCTCTCTCTCTCTCACACACATCTCTCTCTCTCTCTCCCTATATATATATATATATATATATATATATATATATATATATATATATATATATATAGTACAATTAAATGGAGACTCAAACTCGGTTAAGCCGTCATAATAAATTTATTTCGGCGGAGAATATAGTTGGTATATTCTCCGTCTCGTCGGATGACTCTTTACATGCTCTGTATTGTCCCAGAGATATGATGCGAATGAGGAGTTACAGTTCGTATTCAGAAGATAAATAGGAAAATTAAAGAAATTAAAAATAAATTAAAAATCAAAAAACAAGGATAGAGATAAGAATAAAACAAAAATAAAAAACATAAAAATAAAAAACAAAAAACCATTCGTTCCTAGGCGCGAGCAGAGGGTGTGAACATATTATATGTTAGAACGATTAAGAAACAGGAGTGGAATTAATCTACTGGTCAGTCTCTTTGATTCTATGTTCTGCCTGTGTGTTCTACTACTTGGCAGGTGTGCTATTCTAAACAGACTCAGATCGTTTAACTAATGGCTATCTCATATATAATATATATTTATTTCTGATATGTCTGCTAATCAGCCCAGCTGTTGTCATCTTAGGTGTTTCTCTAGTTTCAATTAGGATCGAGATACATGAACCAGATAAGGTGGGGACATTCATTATAGTCGTCAAGTGTATTTCTTTAAAAAAATTACCCTAAAATTGGTCAAGGGGAATAAACCACTCTAGAATCCCAGGCCTTATGTTGGATTAATCTTCCTTGTTCATCTGGCCCTTATCTACTTTTGTCTTTCCTTGTCTCGGTGATATCTGCTGTTGTGTTGGTCTCTACTATTTACTAATGTTTCTTTATTATTTAAGATAATTTAAATTTTCCTCTATGTCTACATTTAAACACAAGTTCATTTCTCTTGTTCAATAAAAGTTTTCTATTCTTGAAATTGATTATGCTAATTTTTTCGTCTAAGCATAGGTTACATCTACCGTTGAAGCTGTTGGCGGCAGATGAGTGCCTTAATATTTTCCACTTAATTTGTGGAGATAGCCCCTGATCCTTCAGGCCCCAGAAGTATTTCGATAAAGCAGTCTGGTACCTAAGTTTCGGGTTGGAAAATGAGTGTCTATGGCTGTACCATCTTTGCTTCCAGTTTCCCGCGGAGATCCCTATATAGATTCTTTCCCCGTCCCTTTGCTGTTCCATAGGAGAAATGCATGCTTGGTATACGACATTCCTCGTGGTGCAGCGTCCGCCCAAGGGGCATTCTTCCTTATTCCTACAGTTACAAGACTCCCCGTTTGGGTTCCTATCTCTCGTGGTAAGCTCATTGAGTAGCCTCCTATTATGGTTGCTTAGTATGTTGTACATGTTTTTTGTGCAGGAGTAGCTAATTTTCACTGTATTTCTGTTAAAAATCCTACTCAATGGGTTGCCTCTATTAAAATGTTTATCTAGTAGGTGTAGAAAGTGTCTACCTATGTTAATGTTTGTGAGCTTACAAAATGGCGGATTGAACCAGACTACTTTTCTATTTCTATTCTTTCCTCGTTTATTTCCGTGACTACTATTATTAACAGTCTCACCTACCTTGAGGGGTGTGTGGCCCCCACTATTATTCTTCCTAGCTCTCGAATTGAGGTCCACCGGGGTTAGGTATTCCAGTCTACCTTGGAATCCACTGTCCTTCAGGGCGTCATCATATCTACTTTTGTTTTCTTCGAACATTTTCTTACCAGAGGACAGCCTGTTAATTCTTTGGTTCACCGCATTGGGTATCTGTCTCAGTACCGATCTTGGGTGGTTTGAGGAGATATTTACGTATCTAGGGGCGGAATCGTTCTTACTAAAGGGTTTGAACGTACCATTATTTAAATTCAATGTGACGTCCAGAAAGTCTACTATTTTTAAATTTGAGGCTATTTGAATTCTAAACCCTAGTAGTTTGAAGGCCCTAATAATTTTCTTTTGTATACTAGCGGTCTTCGGACCGTTACTGTCTGGGATATAAATAATCCCGTCATCTCGGTAAAGTCCAACTTGTTGCGAGTTGACAATACGACCTAGCGTATCTAGGATATAGATCCCCACTAAGTCTGCTACCTGAGCCGAATCGTAGGCCCCCATGGGGACGTCGAAATTGTCTACGTGACTTTTTACCCAGGATCTGCGGTTATCGGATAGGATGGTTTTTCTACTTGCTAGGATAATTTCTATTTCTTCTTCTGTGATCTCTGTATATTCTCTAGCGTGGTTAAGGCTCCTCACTAATAATTCTTTAGTGATGGAAGGGTAGAACTCTATGATGTCGAATTGTACGAAAGTGGATCTCTTTTTATCCTTAATTTTCTTAAACCAATCGATAGTATCCATAGAGTTTTTCCACAAGTTATATTTGTGGCTACTCATCAATCTAGACGTAATCTTCTGTATTACATCTTTAGATACAAGGCCTAGTTCGGTTTTTGTGGGGTTAATTAATCTAGTCTGCTTTTTATCTGGGAAGTTTTTTTTGTGATCCTTAAATAAAATATAGGCACTTCTTTCTTTCAATTTCCCAACTCTATCTATCATATTTACTTTCTGAGCAAACTTAGCTGTGTCCCTGTTGATTTGAGTAGTTGTGTCGCTATGGTCTAGTTTATATGATTCCGTGATTTTATCATTAAGGATTCTCTCATATTCATGTGGACTGACCTGGTATATGTTGTTAGACTTATCAGATCTGACCCAGATTTTCCTTGATTTCCTAATTCGCTCTATGTCCTCTCTCAATTTCGCCTGGAATGAATTTTTAGAGTTCAAGAATTCAATCTTCCGAATTATGCCGAATAGGTCACTCTCGAACTGGTCCAGTCCGCTGTTGCTTGGTGGTGTCCTCTGCGACTTCAATCTTCTTGCGCCGGGTTTTTGTTCCTCTTTTGTGGCTGCAGGGTTGAGATGAAAGTGGGCCTTCCATCGCATCCTCTTGATAAAGTCCACTATTTTATCCGTTAAGG
>CAUZXS010006463.1:0-22500 GCA_963585895.1 Sepioteuthis lessoniana
GAATAGACTGAGATAGATAGATAGATAGATAGATAGATAGATAGATATGAATAGACTGAGATAGATAGATAGATAGATAGATAGATAGATAGATAGATAGATAGATATGAATAGACTGAGATAGATAGATAGATAGATAGATAGATAGATAGATAGATAGATAGATAGATATGAATAGACTGAGATAGATAGATATCTATACACTGCGATAGATAGAGAGATAAAGGAAAAGGGTGAGTTATGGAGATACATATAATATAAAAAGAGAGGTACTCATCCATAAAGCAAAGACCACTGTCTCCCTTTAACGAAGAACTTGATTTTATCTATTTTTCAATTAATATATACTACATATCTTGAATTATCATATATTTCCAATTTTACAATAACAAAGTAAAACCATTTTGTTCGTTAATTACAATTAATAAAAAGAGTAAAATAATAAGAAAAATTCAAGGCAGTATTTTTTAGAGATATGCCAATTGTGGTAATGGGAATATTACTTATTCATGTGTTCATGAAAGTAGTTAGAACAACTAAAAATACGAGATGTTATAAAAAGCTATATTGAGTGAATCTTCGAAACTCATATGAGGAAATGTACACAGATGTTCCATTCATATGATAAAGCGATAATGCTAAGACGTCAAGACTGATGTCGAAACACATGGACGAATCAATGACAAATTAAAAAGAAAAAATGATGCCAGTCTCAATACTTTTTAAACGGTATTTTTTTTAGCAAATCACTTTTATCTATATCATACATCTTCATTGATGCATCAGGATGGGTCATCAGTCATGTTTCCTTTGGGTTCATGGGGGGTTTCGGATCTTGCAATATCAGACCCCCTCACCCAAATGACCCAGTTGGCATTGATCTTACTCCAACTCCCATCCCGGCAGATAACCTGCGCATCCACACAAGGTGAAAAAATGACCACTGAAATGGCTCTATATATAATTTTGCAACAGCCAATCAGAGCTAAGATCTTCTGATGATTATGCGAGTGTAACATCCTAGACTTACCTCTATCTGGTTTTTGCTGTTTCGTAAAGTAAAAATTTATCTCAAAGGTAAGATATGAGGACATGGATGATATTTTAAAAATACGATAGTGCAAAGTTATACCATATTAAAGGAAATAATTCAAAGGTTCTTTGACCAATAGAAAATTCTCTGGAATAAAAGAGAAGAATTCCAAGTCGACTTAGTTGAGGAAACTTTCATTTATTCATGATTCATTTCTGTTTTTGTAAACACAATCTCAATACTTTTTTAACACACCTCGAATTGTGACTTTCACAGAAATCTTCTGGGAAAATCAATTGATTGGAACATTACACCGATTTCTAAAATAAACAAGTCAAATGTAATGTTAAAATCTATCAAAATGAATTTAATCCTATTCTTTTTTCAGTTTTTACTGTAAATATTTTTTTATCAAAGATATATAGCACTTTCATTTTTTTACAAATGAAATTTAAATTACTCGAATAAGATTTATTAATTTGCAATTGATTGATTTTCAGTAACTAATAATTATAATCCTTAGGAAAAAAAAATGGATACCTTCAAGTTACTATTCTTAATACAAATAACTTCGATATAGTTATACGGTTTCAAGTATTCCTATATAACTCAAGTGATTTTTACCCAGTTGTATCGTATTGAGTTTTCCTATCTAGTAAGAATACTTTTTCACTATTATACGGTATCAAATATACCAATTTAATACTTATAATTAGTACACAATTATATGGTTTCTGGTATTCCAATCTATATCTATATTCCTAATTACAACTGTAATTTGAAAAAAAATCTTTTTAGGAATTAAACGTTTTTATATTATTCAAACTTTTTTAAAGCTTTCTCAGAGCAGCCAAACACCGAGTAATTCTTTGCTTCATATATTACAATGCAGACATGATGAGTCAAATGGTAAAATTTACAAGAGAACATTATACAGAAAGTTTCTTTTTGTTTTTTTTGTTTTTTTGATAATTCGACCGGATTTATTTGTCTTGTCACTCTTCCTCTAATTTGAGTTAACTATTTGTAGTAGCATTTGAAATATTATTATTTATGCACAGTCCACCTTGCAGTAAAGAATATATCGCAATTATATTCTAATTTTATGGAATTGATTAATAGTAACAATTTTCTGTTTATTCTTCAGTAAAAATGGTACCTGGTTAAATGTAGTACGAATATTATAAAGCGTTATTACTTTCTTTATCATTCTATCATAAAGTTGTATCTAATCTTTATTTATTTTATCTAATCTTTATTCATTTTACCTATTCTTTATTCATAAAGATTCCATCTTTATTATTTTTCAATAAAGCATTATTACTTTCCTTGCTTTTCTTGTTCCCGTTGTTCTATGGTCGTTGTATTTTTTAAGTTGACCTATTTTACATTGACAGAAATCGTCGGAATTTTTTTTCATAATTTCTATTCGTTGAAATGTTAATACTAACATTAACTAATTTTTCATTGGTATTTTTTATTATAGTGTACACAACATTTTATCTTTTGATTCAGTATTAGCAAATTTGGTGTCCGTAGCTCGGCTTTTTGCTGGACCCTGCTGGCGGCTTGGTCACTTTGTGATAGTTATCCTCCCAACCACACTATACAGTAAAATTTTCCTATAATTTCATCGACAGATAAAATCTAATGAGAAAGCAATTTAATGAGAAAATATTCACATTTTATGAGAAAACAATCCTCACAAAATATGGAAAGGTATTCCGAGTATCATTTTTAGCCTCAAAAAATAAAAACTAAGTTTTTATACCTGGTATCTGTTACCATTTAACTGGTAACTAATACATTTTACACCCCTCCCCAAAAAAACAAAAAAACAAAAGAAAAGGTGAATAAACAGCCTTAGCAACTAAATAGATTCCTCTGTGTGGTTATAACTCTTTTAAAAACAACTGACTGTAATATATCTGGGTATTTCTTTTAGTATTTTTATGAACAGGACATTAAAAAATTAGATGGAACCGTTTTTTGACAAGTTTTATTTTGAATATTTCAAAGAATCAATATTGCTAACAGATTTACCAAAGATGCAGACAGTGATTTCTTTTAATCTAGATTGCTGCTCGTACCCGTTTTATTACGATTTTAGCCATGATTCGTAACTTTTGTTTAAAATCTCACTTTCTATGTAAATATAAAATCTCCATGGCCCAGTCGGCTGGTGCTATAGAATACACCGACAGCACCTCTGCAAAAGGGTAAGACCCCCCACCACCACCAACGAGTGTTCTCGGCATGACACTAAACAATCTGATGGTGAGGCTCCAGTAATGCTGAAGCTTTGGAGAATGTGAAGTACCCCATCATTGCCAGTGCTCCCAGGTTTATTCTGGCCTGGAGTGGTAGCACCTCATTGTGTCCTACCTATGGGTCTAATAGAATTTTTTGACATTTAAACTGTACTTCTGGTAAGCTGAATTGCTTGAAATAGGAACTGTTTGATCATTCAACTGTGTGTAAAAAAATTACTGATGTTTAATTGAAATGTTAGTTATACATGGCAATACTTAAAAAGATGTGTTCAAACAAATGATTTACAGTAAGTAGAATTATTCGTATTAGATAGAAATAAGTGAAACAATTAAACTGCGAAATGATGAGCTCGAGCTCGTTAAAAATGTGTATAAAATTGCATTAAATAACCTACAATGGTTGATATGCCATAAAACCCAACCCAACCAAATCCTATATATTTAATATATATGTATAAAGAGAATTTGGCATTAAATAACCTACAATGCTTGATATGCCATAAAACCCAACCAAACCAAATCATATGTATTTAATATATATGTATAAAGAGGGTTTAGCATTAAATAACCTGCAATGGTTGATATGCCATAAAACCCAACCCAACCAAATCCTATATATTTAATATATATGTATAAAGAGGATTTGGCATTAAATAACCTACAATGGTTGATATTCCATAAAACCCAATCCAAACAAATGACATATTTTTTATATATATGTATAAAGAGAATTTGGCGTTAAATAACCTACATTGGTTGATATGTCATAAAACCCAACCAAACAAAACCCTGTATATTTGATATATATGTATAAAGAGGATTTGGCATTAAATAGCCAACAATGGTTGATGTGCCATAAAACCCAATCAAACTAGATCCTATATTATATATATATATATATATATATGTATGAAGAGGATATGGCATTAAATTAGTTGATATGCCAAAAAACCCAACCAAACAAAATATGCCAAAAAACCCAACCAAACAAAATCATATATATCTAATATATACGTATAAAGAGGATTTGGCATTAAATAACCTACAATGGTTGATATCCCATAAAACCCAACCCAACTAGATCATATATATTTAAAATATACGTATAAAGAGGATTTGGCATTAAATAACCAACAATGGTTGATATGCCATAAAACCAAATCATATAAATTTAATATATATGTATAAAGAGAATCTGGCATTGAATAATCTCCTTTGGCTGATATGCCATCAAACCAAACCAAACCCTATATATCTAATATATATCTATAAACAGGATTTGGCATTAAATAACCTACAATCAAATCATATGTATTCAACATATATATGTATAAAGACCAATGGTTGATAAGCCAGAAAACCCAACCCACCCAAATTATATCTATTTAATATATATATATATATATATATATATATATATATATATGTGTGTGTGTGTGTGTGTGTGTGTGTGTGTGTGTGTGTGTGTGTGTGTGTGTGTGTGTGTGTGTAAGAAGGGGATGTGGCATTAAATAACCTACTATGGTTGACTTACTATAAAAGCAAAGCAAACCAAATCAACTGCATAAGGATTGCATTAGGATACTGCATCTTTCAAATTTTCCACACAAGGAAGAAATGAACAATTCATATACGAAATAAATATCTACAATGAAATCATTTGCATCCTTTTAAAATGAAATAGCTTACATAATACTATGGAATATATGTTTTAATCGAGTGAACGGATTTTGACTATTAAATACTGTTTTTGGCTTCCTGAGTTCAGTTTTATCACACGACCTATTCTCTAGCGTACTATATACGAGGATTAAACATCCTAAACACACACACACACACACACACACACACACACACACACACACATACACACACACACGTACACACGTATCCTTAATCAGGCACGCAGAAGTTTAATCAGACAGATATGTTGTAAAAAAACGAAACAAAAATACATATAAATGAATGAGAAAATCCATTAAGATTTATTACTTAAAGATCTCCGACGAGTTTCGACTAGTATGACTGAAATTATCTCAGATATGAAATTACGAAAATTTCTGGTGGAAGGTATTTCTAATTGAAATTTTCGTAATTTCATATCTGAGATAAACGCGTCGGTGGACCTTTCAGTACTATTTATTAATAAATTTTCTCTTCAATTTTACGTCTTTTTCCTTCTGTTTTTTTCTTTTTACTACATACATAAACATATATATATATCCTTAGTATATCTATCTATCTATCTATCTATCTATCTATCTATCTATATATATATATATATATATATATATATATATATATATATATAATGATAGTTATTTTTATATACATAAATAGTATAAAATCATTTACTTAGAATATACAAGGGTGGCTGAAACGTTCACTGGCTGAATATCTCATATCTAGAGTTGGTTACTTTTTTTGAACAATTGGATACAAGAACCGAAACTCTAATGGAAGAAGTGTATGGATCATTAAGGGTACTACAGTGAAAAATAATACTTATTTGAGCGCATTTCATAAGAGTATCTTCATCAACCGATGAACTTTTCAGCCGACTCCTGTATATATAATGTAAAATTATTCGTTCAGAATTTGGAAGGAGACATCAATATTCATTGTAATATATAATAAATAATATCATCTCATTGAAGTAAATTACATTCGTACTTATTTCATTAACATATACGTTTTATAATGTTTTCTCATGAACAAATAAAACTTATGATAGACGCACTAAGCGTAACGTCGTAAGAAATAGAATCGGAGTCCCGATTTCAAATCGTGGACGTGACTGTTCGCAATTTACTTCGCGCTAATACTTTTCGTTTAGGCGCGAATCAATCTGATCTCTCTTCAAATATGAGTAAATAGTAGGGCAAACTAACCTCTTTAGCCTTGGTTAGAAATAACCTTGTGTAGTGTTCTTTCCTTGGTGGAAGGTTTGGTTATGTACATACACAACCTGTAATACCATCTCATATATTTCCTGTGGTGCTGTTATAGTACATTAATTGTAGTAAAATCTCATTGACACTTTAAGTACCACTAAATTTACTCACACTACCCATAATACTGGTTCATTGGCATAATGGTCGGGTTGACTTGGGTTCAATCCTATGTCGAGTCATACCAAAGACTCAAAAAATGATACTTGATGTCTCCTAGTTTAGCACTCAGCATTATGCGTGGATCAAGGGTAAGTGAAACAAACCAAGGAAAGGAGTACCGAGCTCTCCCACACCTCGGTGTAACAACTACTGAAAAGGGAGCTTCTGGGTCGCTCTCGACAACAATCAGCCTATTTACTTACCTATAATACCATCTTGTTGATACACAAAACCTGTAGTTCCATCTTGTTGAAATATACCAATTATACCATCTTGTTGATGCACAAAACCTGTAGTTCTATCTTGTTGAAATACACTCCCCATAGTATTTAATCCATTGGCGTACCATAGATTTTACAAGTATACACATTCTAGGGTAGTGAATCTTAACGATCTCTCGCAAATGTGTGAAAGTTTTGACATGATATTTAAGACTCTGTCAATAGCTCGGTATTTATATCAGACATTAAAAAAAAATGATACCATGACATCTATTAGAGTTAATGATAGTGCTATAATTGCTTGGGCTAGGCGAGTCCTTTTGTTATAAAGAAGTGCTTTGTAATTTAGTCCGCAGAACATTACTAATATAAGGAATTCGTTACTCACTGGGTGCTGACAAATTTTGGCCATGTGTTCAAATAAACCATGCTAATTAAATATTTTTGTGTCAAAGCTGATTGTGTAGATTGCATATAAAAATGAACAGGAATAATAAGTAAGGGTGACCCGAAGGTTTACTTTTCAATCGCTACCACATCGAGGTGTAGGGGAGGAGACGACTGCATTCTCGAGATTATTCCGCTTATCCTTGATCCTTACCTTATAATGCTAAATGTTAGGCAAGGTGACATCAACTACCATTTTTGAGTTTGGTATAACTCGATTTGGGATGGAACCCAGTTCTTCAAGAACGTTGACGAACACTCTAACCATTATGCCAATGGGTCGGTTGATAACATTCTCTTATATTTACATTTATACATTTAGTAGATTTATTTATATACTAGATTTCGATACTTGATGTATTCAGAGTTCATCACTAAAGTGAAGAGTTTCGGCAACGAATCATAATCTTATTGTTTTCACTCAGGAAGTAATAGAAATTGAACCGCATAATCTTCACATCTAAACAACATGTAATGTCTTTAACCGTTTTAATTAACATAGAATATTTTTTTCAGTTAAAATAAGATCAATTGCATGCATGAAAAACTGAAGTATTCATCTTGTATTTATTCTTTGAGCAAGAAACTGTAAAAACAAATCCTTGTGTGTTGAACTTTAAAATTCATAGTTAATCTTTTTTGAAGATTATCACCTAAAATCATACCCGTAATCAATATTCATGGAATATGTAAATTGTTACAATGTAAATTTTACAATTACTATACTGACTATAAGTAGGGTATATCCATATTTACCAACACCTCCGCTCGGGCAGGATATGACACAGGGTCACTTTTTAAGCGGAGTTTAACAGGTTTGAATTCAGGGTTTTCCTTCTCATAGACTAGTTGCCTCACCAAGGCTGAAGAACCCAGTCTGTCCTACTATTTACCCATAGCTGGAGGGAGGATAATTGGATTCATACCTTTCCCAAGGGCATTAGTGCTACGTGAAATGCTATCAGTCTAGTCCAGGATTTGAACTCGTGTCGTCGTGTCACTTTCCTACGACGATAACCATTACACCACAGGTATATCTGTTGGACCTAAGGACAAGAAACGATACCTTTCTACTGTGAAAAGGCTTAGTGTCAATAAGAAAATAGTCGTTCGATTAAACAATAAATTCATTTTCTGTTTCTTCCTGTCAAATTTTTGATACAAATTATTACTGAAGTATTAACAAACCCCAACAAAAGCTCAAACCATGCAAAATTATGAGTACCTTCACTGATATTCTCTCCATGAAGTTTTATTTCAAATAATAATACAATTCGCTGATAAGTTCGTTTTTTTTTTTTGTTCAACTGATATACGTTCAATTTTTTAGATTCAACT
This sequence comes from Sepioteuthis lessoniana, assembly GCA_963585895.1. NCBI lineage: Eukaryota > Metazoa > Mollusca > Cephalopoda > Myopsida > Loliginidae > Sepioteuthis > Sepioteuthis lessoniana. The sequence goes on from CAUZXS010006463.1 coordinate 8,426, forward strand.
GATACACGTTTAACTTATTAAAAAAAAACTCAACGGACACAGGTTTAACGTATATCAACTGAATCAGAAAAGAAAAAATATAAAAAAGACAAACTGAGCTGATTATCAACAAGGACACAATAGGGCCTTTAATACAAGGATATTTGTTAGGTATACAAAAGGTATATTGGCCTTTAATACAAGGATATTTGTTAGGTATACAAAAGGTATATTGGCCTTTAATACAAGGATATTTGTTGGGTATACAAAAGGTATATTGGCCTTTAATACAAGGATATTTGTTAGGTATGTACAAATGTTTCTAGTACTCTTTTTGGAAAATAATAAATACACGACTGAAAACCAGTTTTCGCAGGAAACTGTTGCAGTAAGTCAACAATAAAAAAGGCTTTAATGAGATTCATGAAATCTTCGACGGTCATTTTTTATAAAAGGAAGAGGCATCTATAATTGTATAAAAATATTAATATTAAAATTTGGTATTAAGTATCAAGTATTTTTTTTAATAGAGCAAGAAATCATTTAAATATGAAAGCATTTACTTCTAAAAATATTTATACCATTTAAGTTTTAATTTATATTTATTTATGTCCCATGATTCTTAGATAATAAGAATTATTTTGTTAAATAGCTCTTATATTTTCTTTTATACATCCATAACAACAACAACAACAACAACAACAATGATAATAATAATAATTGTAAAATTACGTCGAGAAAGAGACGAAACCATTCATCTCATCGTAAGAGAATGCAGCAAATTAGCGCAAAAAAAGAGTTTCATACTACACACGACTGGGTGGGAAATGTGTTCTACTGGGAATTGAGCAAAAAATTTTAATTTGACCATATTATCAAATGGTATATGCACAAACCAGAATCTGTCCAGGGAAATGCAACACATAAAATTCCCTTGGGATTTTGAGATACAAACGGTTCACCTAATCCCGGCTGGTAGATCCGAGCTATTGATTAGTAAAAAAAAAGGGAAAAACAAAGAACTTGTCGAATAGTCGATTTTGCCGTTCCAGTGAACCATAGAAGGAAAATGAAATAAAAGGAAAAGACTGATAAATACTTGAACTTTGTTAGAGAAATAAAAGCTGTGAAACATGAGGATGACCGTAATACCTATTATAATTGACGCACTTGGAACGGTCCCCACAGGTATAGAGAGGTAGTTGGAAGAGTTGGAAATTAGAGTTACAATCAAGACTATACAGACAACAACACAATTGAGATCAGCTAGAATACTGAGAATAGTCCTTGAGACCTGAGGAGATTTACTGTCATTCAGACTCCAGTGAAAGACCACCAGCTGACGCTGGTGAGAAGAAACTCGCAAAACGTATATTAATAATAATAAAAATACTTATAAAATCTCAGCCAGACGACTAGACGTAGTAGTAATAAACAAAAAGAAGAGATCTTGCCGAATTGCGACTTTGCTGTTCCGGCTGGCCTCATTTTAAAATTGAAAGAAAACGAAAAGAAGGATAAGTACCTGGACCTTGCTGGGGAATTGAAAAAACAGTGAAACATGAAAGTGGCGATTATTGCAATTGAAATTATTGCTCTTGGTACAGTCACTAAAGGATTGGTACAAGGACTGGAGGACTCGGAAATATCGGGATGGGTGGAGACCATCCAAACTACAGAGATCGGCTAGATTACTGAGAAGAGTCATGGAGACTAAAGGAGACTTGCTGCCACTCAAACTTCAGTGAGAGATTATCAGCTAATGCTGATGTGAAAAACTCTCAAGTAGTAAAATAATAATAATAATAATAATAATAATAATAATAATAATAATAATAATAATAATAATAGTAATAATAATAATAATATATGAGAAAATATCAAGCTTTTATCTAATAATAGTTACGTCTTGAACGTGAAAATATATCAGCTATTGTAGGACAGAGTTATAATTTATATTTAAACAAATAAAATATAATAAGTCATCGATTAATTGCAAATTAATGTAAAATAAAATAATCATTAATTTGAATATAATTATAGCATTTTGTGAATCTTGTATATATTTCTTTTTTGACTGCATCTAAGAATGTGATCAGACATCGAGTCGTTGAATATAAACGTTTGCATTGAGAAAATTACTTTTAAAATAATTTTTATCTTTAAAGTCTCAAATATATTTATTTACTACAACTACTAGTACTACTACAACAACAACAACAACAATTATTATTATTATTATTATTATTATTATTATTATTATTATTATTATTATTATTAAGGAATTAGAAGTCAGATGTAGAATCGCAACTCTTTAGACCAAAGCATTATTGAAATCGGTCAAAATACTTTGAAGAGTTCTGGAAACCAGGGAAGACTTGTTGTCATTCACACTCGAGTGAAAGACCATCAGTTAAAACTTGTGTAAAAAAACAGCACAGAGTAAAAAAAAGTAAATATAATAATAATAATAATAATAATAATAATAATAATAATAATAATAATAATAATAATAATAATAATAATAAATCTTTCCCGCCAGAAGACCTGAACTAGTGTTAACTAACAGAAAAAAAAAATTGTCATCCAATGGAACACAAAATGAAAAGCGAAAGGATAAACAAATAATTTGAACTCGCCTGAAAGCAAAAAACAATCTGTAGAACGTGAAGGCGACGAAGATAAAAATAGTTGGCGCGTTTGCAACAGTCTCCAAGGGTTTGGAAAATGGACTGGCGGAACTCCAAATCAGAGGAAGAATCGAGACTATCCAAGCAACACCATTGTTACGATCAAGAAGAATATATTTAAGGGTCCCGGAAACCTCAAGATACTCGATGCCACTTAGACTCTAGTGAAAGACCCTCAGCAATAACAATTATAATTGGCGCACTTGGAACAGACTACAATGTGTTGGAAAAGGGATTGGAACAGTTTGAAATCAGAGAAAGAATTGTGGCCATCCATACCACAGCATTGTTGAGATCGGCCAGAATACCGAGAAGAGTCCTGGAAACTTGAGGTGACTTGCTGTCACTCAAACTCCAGTGACAAACCATCGGCTAACGCTGATGTGAAAAACTCTCTAGCGTAATAATAATAATAATAATAATAATAATAATAATAATAATAATAATAATGTGATCAGAAAGATTACTGAGAAGAGTCCTGGAGACATGAGGTAACTTGAAGTCACTCAGACTGTCGTGAGAGACCACCAGCTAACGCTTGAGTGAAAAAATCAAAAGAAGTTAAATAATAATAATAATAATATACGAAGAAGAAGAAGAAGAAGAAGAAGAAGAAGAAGAAGAAGAAGAAGAAGAAGAAGAAGAATGACCACAAAATAAAACCAAAAGAATGTGAAAAGAAGGATAAGTACCTCAACCTTGCTAGGGAATTGAAAAAATAATGTAACATGAAGGTGACAATTATACGATTTGTGATTGGCGTTTTTGGTACAGTAACTAAAGGATTATTAAAGGGACTGGAGGACTTTGAGGTTAGAGGACGAGTGGAGACCATCCAAACGACGGCATTATGGAGAACGGCAAGAATACTAAGAAGAGTCCTGGAGACTTGAGGAGACTTCCTGTCACTCAAACTCCAGTGGAAGACCATCAGTGTTATTTCAACAAATCTACTGTTTCCATTGTTTGGGAGTGTTAGGAAAGAGTAAGAAGAATACTGGTGACCATAATAAGTAGTAAAAAAAAATGCAAAACAATTCATCTTTATCTGTAAAGCAAAAGATCACGAGAATGAACACTGTTCGTATATTTAGGAAACATCTCTCAATCTGATATGCTCAATAACTTCTTAAAGAAAAATATTTTTTTGCTTTAGGTCTCATTTAAAAGACTCGGTGAAAGATTGTATCAAACAACTAAAAGAAAGTAAATGACAGCATATTAGTGAAAGGATCAAAAACTACATAAGTGAACTTTTCCTATATCCGTTAGTGCTTATAATAATTCAGTATTACTGAAATTCAGTATGAAGAAGTAAGTAAAGACATCACGTGATTGTCCACTTTCTGAGTTATAAATAGTTGGTTTGTTTGTTTAGCATAAGACCACAAGTATGGGACATCCAATGAGAATCGAACTCACTGGCAATGGCCGGCTTGCCGAGATTACTTGCTATGACATTTCTGGAGTCACACTTACAGTAACAACAATGAATATATATATATATATAAATATATATATATATATATATATGTGTGTGTGTGTGTGTGTGTGTGTGTGTGTAAAGAAATGAAAAAGAAACATTAGGTCTTCAGATGATCGATCTATCAATCTATCTATGTTATATAATACCACCACAAAAATTTGAAATATAACTCTACCAACGAAAAAAAGGATATTTAAAATTTTCTTATCTTTTTCGTTTCATTTAATAACCCACTCACCCTGATGAAGGTCTTAAAAAGCCAAAACGTTCGATGCTGGCAAATAATTCAGTAAACAAATCATCCTCTGAAGAAATTGTGTTTTTAATTTTTGTACATTTTCCTATAATCGGATATATTTCCATTTCTTCCCACGTATATATATATATATATATATATATATATATATATATATATATATATATATATATATATATATATAAAATCTGTTTTATGGGATGTTGTTGCAAGGATTTGTTAAAAACACCCCGTAGCATTCTTGTGTTGTCTCTATCTAGCTTTTTCGGACACTTACCTCCCACTCACAAACCATCCTAGTAAGACAAACACCATGTGTTGGGCACTCCTGGAGAAATAAGGATGAACTTATGAGCGAGTTCTTTCATGGGCTCCTACTTATGAACACATTTGTGTTGACCGAGCAGAAAAGACATATACATCAGCACTGTGTGGACAATGAAGGCAGTCTAAGTGAGGAGCCATGAGACATAGTAATGGATGGTAAAAGAGAGAGAGAGATAGAGAGAGAGAGAGGGAGAGAGAGAGAGAGGTGGGGAGAGAGTCAAGGACGACGTACTATTAGCACAACATCATGAAGAAGATGATATGCATAAATATAAATGTTAATAAAATATATATACATATATGAATATATATATATACAGATAGATAGATAGATAGATAGATATTTACATCTTCACGTGTCCTCGTGGTGTAATGGGTAAAGCGATGGACTGCGGAATCGTAGTAAGCGAGTTCGTACTCCAGTCGCGCTATTACGTTCACTTTCGTGCAAATACCCTTGGGAACGGTATGAACCCCCTTATCCTCCCAGCTATGGGTTAAATAGTACCACTACTGTTCTTCTAGGAGAATGGCTTTGGCATTAAATAACCTACAAAGGTTGATATGCCATTAAAAACAAAGACACCAAACCAATCCAGTCGTGCTATTACGTTCACTTTCCGGCAAATACCCTTGGGAAAGGTATGAACCCCCTTATCCTCCCAGCTATGGGTTAAATAGTACCACTACTGTTCTTCTAGGAGAATGGCTTTGGCATTAAATAACTTACAAAGTTTGATATGCCATTAAACAAAGAAACCAAACCAAACCAATCAAATAACAGATTAAAGACCCTAATTGCGATGTTTGTTCATGCATAAGTTGGAAAGTGAAGAAAATGAGAAATGAGAAGCTGGTTTGAAGCTAGTTTATTGCCAAAATGCCTTAAGCTTTCCAGTTTCAATTAATGCTTGTCTTAAGAAATCCACGCAATTCCTAATATACTTGTTTAATAGACTTGTCCGTTCATCAGAAATTCGAAAATTATGTATTTAATTTGGTGAGGTTATCCTGAGTCAGGTCAAAGATTAAAAGGTCTGAAAATCAAATCTTGATTTACAGTAGATATAAAGTACTGAAGAAAATAGTTATTTTAACCTAAAGAAAATTTATATAAATGCATGACTTTTTATTGAGTTGATTAAAAAAGATTTTTATGGTTCATTTTTTTTTGTTGTTTTTTTTTTTTCTTTACTATTTTTATTTTGTATTTTAGAAATTTGTCAAGCAAATCAGATATCTTACTCTGAATTAATTCAGTACAATTTTCTTCATGAGAATTAGCAACATTCTTTATATTTATTTAACCGGACATTGGAATAATGGTTAGAGTGTTCGCTAATGGCCCGGGAAACCTGGGTTCAATCCCAGGTCGAGTCATACCAAAGACTCAGATATTGGTACTTGATGCTACCTTGCTTAACACTCACCATTATGAGGTAAGGGTAAAGTGGAGCAATCCTGGGAGTAGCGTTCTCTCCGACACTTTGGTGTCATCATCATCATCATGTCGTGCTACCAGCACGGATATACCTGACCCTCTCTCTCCACTTCTCCCTATCATTCATCGCTTTTGGCAGGTCTTCAGGGTTACATCCCGTATCCTCACATAGCTGCTGTATATATGTTCGTGCTGGTCGTCCTGCTTTTGCTTGGCCATATGCGGGGGTCCATAGGAGTACATCACTGATGAGTTCGTCCTTGCTTCTCCAGCAGTGTCCTGCGTGTCTGGTTCGTCTAACTTGTATAGTTTTCGTGATGGGAGGCAAGTGGCCGTATAGTTGGTGTCTTGTGGGGTGTTGTCGCCAGGACTTGTTCAATATTGCTCTCAACATTCTTGTGTAATTGCCGTCTAGTTTCTTCTTCAGCCGTTTAGTTTGCATCCAAGTAGTGCATCAATATAGCAGTATCGATACGACCGCTGCCTGGAAGAAACTTCGTTTCATTTTATCGGTCAGGTCTGATTTCCATATGATCGAGAGCCTATCGATAGCTGTCTTTTTTGTAGTAGCTATCAAAAAGGGAATCTTCAGGTCACCCTCGACAAAGGTCACCAACTTATAAATCAAACATGCCCTTGATACAGTATAAGGTTAAAAAACAAGAGAAAAATTGTGGGCTTGAACATTATCTTTACGCCAGTCCTCCAAGTGCAATTGTAATACTCATTGTTGTATAGTGGCTCGTACCACGTGACTTCAGGTATCGCGGAAGTATAAAAGACGCCGTGTCTCTGGGAGAAGCAGAAGCAGAAAGAAAAGCAAAGAGACAGCTCTGAAGGGACGTCGGTCATTAAGACCAACTACGGATGTAAAACCAACAGTGCGAGACTTATAATACTAATCGGACTGTACTACTCGAGCTAATAAAAAATGAACTCAAATTCAACTGTTTGTCTTTTCCTTAAGATGATACAACATTCATTAAATAGGGCACCGTAGCTTTTAGTCCTATAAGTAGTTCAACATTTCTCATTCTTTCTTCTATTTCTTCATTTTTCTTGTGTATACGTATTTATGATTAATATTTTAAACAAGTGAATTAGAATTTATTAATTCTTCATTGATTTGTATTATTCACATACACACATAAAAAATTTTAAAGAAAGAACTCAGATAGCCTTTTGAAAACCGTATTTGCAGTTTGATAGATGCTTCAAATCATAACTTTTGTTGATAGATGAGAATTCAACTGACAGAAAAAAATAACGATTCCTTTAAAATATATTTATTTGATTCAAACGATTTAATAATTTGGTAAAAATATAGACAAGTAAAAAGAATAATTAGTGTCTCATACAAATGTGACCCACTAATTAAGCAACGATATATCATTTTTTTTTTATAATGAACATCTTGGCTTAATTCCGTAAATCATTTATCACGCGATTATCTAAACACATAGAAAAATGAATAACCGGTCGCACAAAAATGAAGAATTTCTTTAGTCAGTTGGTAAAATAATGATACTAAAACTAAGCTGCATTACTAAAATGGGTAAATAAGAAATAATAAATGCATATATCTCTTTATTCTGACTTCTTAACCTCAGCACAAACGATGGTGATTATGTTGATAATGGTAGGGATGGTGGGTTTATGTTCATATCTTATAAAACAGTTTTCCCTTTAGTTGTAGAATAAAAGCAGAATGCTTGCCTCATTTTTGCGTACGTATTTGGGGGACATTTTTTGTAATTCTGTAGAGTGTTCGCTACTGGTCTGGGAGACCAGAGTTCAATCCCAGGTCGAATCATACCAAAGACTCAAAAAATAGTACTTGATGCTGCCTTGCTTAGTACTCAGCATTATTAGGTACGTATCAAGGGTAAACTGGAGCAATCCAGGGAATGGAATAGCGCCTCCCCTATATCTCGGTATGGTAGCTATTGAAAAGGGAGCCTACGGGTCACCCTCGACTAAGGTCACCAACTTACTTGCTATTGAATTAAGATTATACTAAGTTTTCAAGTTAATTATGATAGGAATTTAATAGCTCATTCAAATGAAAGAAATTAATATACAAACTAGAATAAGACTATATATAAATATCTTACAAAATTTCATTTTCAAAATGCAATTTGGATGGAAACTTTCATATAATCAGTATGGAATGCACAGCTAAATACTTATACTTTCGATAGTATCAATTACAATTTGAATCAATTACGATTATAAGTAAAGTAAGTAAAGTTGGCGACCATAGTCGAGGGCGACCCGAAGGCTCCCTTTTCAATAGCTATTACACCGAGGTGTAGGGGAGGGTGCTACTCCTTTCCCAGGATTGCTCCACTTTATTCTTGATACGTACCTTATAATGCTGAGTGTTAAGCAAGGAGGTATCAAGTACCATTTTAAAATCTTTTATATGACTCGACCAAGGATTGAACCCCTGTCTCCCTGGCCATTGGCGAGCACTCTAACCACTTGGCCAATGAGCCGGTAACAGGTCGAGGTCTGACTGTGTCCCACCTAATAAACTGTTAAATTCCCCCACTACAAAAGTGTAGGAATCTCTACAGACTTACTAAAATAAATAAACGGCATCTGTAGATAAAATTTACCTAACAAGTAAAAATCTTGACATCAAATAACTCACAAAGGTTGATATACCATTGAATAAAGAAACCAAAGCAAACCTTATCCCCCAGCTATGTGTTAAATAGTATCGCTTCTATTGTTCTACAAAGATTACTTTGCCATTAAATAACCCACGAAGGTTGATATACCATTAAACAAAGAAACCAAACTAAATCAAAACAAACCTTAATCCCCCAGCTGTGGGTTAGATAGTACCACGACTGTTATTCTACAAGGATAGCTTTGGCATTAAATAACCCATGAAGGTTGATAGGCCATTAAACAAAGAAACCAAACTTTAACTTATGCATGATGGGAAATATATATACTAAATTTTAAAGAAGATTGTTAAAATAAACATATGTTTTGTAAATCAGACATCTTTCATTAAAACATATGTTAGTATGATAATTATTATTATTTAAGAATCGTAACTTGAAACTATATAATTCTGTATAAATTATTAGTATTAGATAAGAATACTTGAAACCAATATGGTATCAAGTATTCTGGGTAAAAATGGGCAAGTAAAAAGAGAGATTTATACAAATTATGGCTATGGAACTTTGAAAATGTAAGTAGTTATGACTAGAATCAAACATTTACAAATTGATCAAAGTTTAGCATTAAATGACCCTTAAGGAGTTGATTTGTCGTTAAATAAACTAAACCAAACGAAATCAAACTAAAAAAAAACTCTATCAATAAAATTTGATATTAATAAGTAAAATATTATATTAATTGTTTTGATACTGAAAGGATTTGATAAATCGGAATAATATAATAAGGATGATACACTTTATAATATCAAAATATCTGATTCAACAATGAAAATATCAATCTGTTGAATTAATCAATCAATTTGATCTAATGACATGATATATAATTTTCATTATGGATAATTTCTATAATATTGAGAGCAGCTGGGATGTTTTCGAAAAACAATGATGCCTGATAATGTTTAAATTGATTGTTATAATTTTTATCATTAATTTTTAAAAACTTGCCATAATACCAAATTCAAATATATGAGCGTTTATAATAGAATGATCGGTTAAGCCAGATTCGAAGTGACGAATTTCAAGATTTGTTCTCATTTATGTTATACGAGGTAGAGAATTGTTTTTACAGTCACAACTGTCAAGAATATAAAAATAATGGAGTTATGAAAAAAGCAATAGGTTTAATGGTGCACAGAACAGCAGAATAATAATAATAATAATAATAATAATAATAATAATAATAATAATAATAATAATAATAATAATAATAAAAAGTTATAAAAATAATTAATAGTAATAATAACAAAAAGACAAGAGAAAGAGAGAAGCGAATATCTTTAATGGTATTGCTCGTTGATAATGGAAGGAGTGGTGAGTTTGATTTTTTTTAATTGTGAAAATCCCCTTCGAAAAAAGATGGAAACTTCTTTTTAATCCGGTATATATATATATATTTTTTTTTTAATATTTTTTCCTTCAGATTTGTTTTTAAAAATTGGCATCAAATTGTAGCTTCGTGCCAGCATTTTATTATATATTTTTATACTTCCATCGTATATATATATATAAATATATATATATATATATATATATATATATATATATATATATATATATATATATATATATATATATGTATACATACATACATACACACATTCATACATACATATATATAATATATATATATATATATATATATATATATATATATATATATATATATATATATATATTGTTCAAGATTTCATTTCATTGATTTGTTTTGTTACTGAGATCCTCACAATAAAATATTTAACACATTTTGTATATTTTTAATATTTTATTTTTCTTTTCTTTTTTTTTTTCGATTTCTGGATTTCCAGATTAATGATAACCGGCCGTTATCATTTGCGTGTTTAAATTCGGGAGACGCGGAAATTAATTTTTAAAAATCCATCTAATTGCTATGGCATTTTTTAAAGAAAAAAATCTGGAAATGAATGGTTGATGTTAGTGTTGATGTTTTTTGTTGTTTTTTTTTTTTTTTTCAGGTTTCATTGAATTTATACATTTTTGTGTTTTTATTTCTTTTGTTTTGTTTTTTTTGTTGTTTTTTTTTGTTTGTTTGTTTTTTGTTTTTTCGTGTATGTATAATTTTTAATTGTGCATTGTATTTGCTTTGTTATTTTGTTATGTTTGTTTTTGTTTTGTTCATTTTGAAAACATAATGCAATTTAGTGAATATAGTCCTTGTCGTGAAGTTGATTGGAAAGTGGCGTGTTACCTTTATAATGTTCAATAAGTTTCGGGATTGTGGAAATATTTCTGGATACGGTCACTGAAATAACAAAAGAAACAAGTTGAATTTGTTAAAAAAAAAAGTTATATATAGAGTCATAATTCTTGTTTGAATAATCTTAACAACAATTAGGATAATAAATGGGAATAAAACATAATTCATATCAATAACAGTATTTGTGTCATTTTTAATATTAATTACAGATTATAATTATTGCCAATTTTATTGCATACTTAAATGAAAATATTGACCTTTTTTTTCGTACAATCCAATAATAAAATCAAAAATAATAATGCATGCAATAATACTTAAATGAAATTTTTTAAATTAATTTTTCCGAAGGATATTTCTTGAAAATAAAATATTACACACATTATTCTGCCGATCTGAAAGTTCTATATTTATTAAAAAAAAAAAAAAAGAAAAATGGCAAAATTTACAAATACGAATATCACTCGTAATAATTGCAAAACAATATGTATTTTTATATGAATCAACCAAGGTTTTTATAAAGTTAACGACTTGAGGTTTGTAAAGTTAACCATTTCAACAATAGTTTAGATGCACTGAAATTTGGTATATGGAAGCACATTTGAAAACCCGACAGGTTTCTACGTTTCTGTATGATAAATACAGAAAATATGACCTTTTTTCTGAAGTTGTGATGATGATGATGATGATGATGATGATGATGATGATGATGATGATGATGATGAAGAATAAGAACAGAAACTATTCATGTGAAATCTTAATATATTATTATTATTATTATTATTTACTCCTTTAGAGTTTTTCACAGCAGTGTTAGCTGATGGTTTTTCACTGGAGTTTGAGTGACAGCAAGTCTCCTCCTGTCTCCAGGACTCATCTCAGGATTCTGGCCGTTCTCAGTAATGCTGTCATTTGGATAGTCTCTTCCCGTCCGCCAACTTCCAAGTCCTCCAGGCCTTTTAATAATCCTTTAGTTATTGAGCCAAAAGCACCAATCACAATTGGTGCAATCGTCACTTTCATGTTCCCCAGCTTTTTCAATTCTTTAGCAAAGTTGAGGTACTTTATTATTATTATTATTATTATTATTATTATTATTATTATTATTATTATTATTATTTACTCCTTGGGAATTGTTCACATCAGTTCTAGCTAATGGTCTTTCGCTGGAGTTTGAGTGACAACAAGATTCCTCTAGTCTCCAGGACTCTTCTCAGTATTCTGGCCGATGTCAGTAACGTAGTAGTTTGGATGGTCTCCACTCGTCCTCCAAGACCTCCGTTCCCCTTAATAATCCTTTGGTGACTGTACCGAAAGTATTAATCACTCTTGGTATAATTGACACCTTCCTGTTACACAAGTTTTTTCAATTACCTAGCAAGGTCAATAATAATAATAATAATAATAATAATAATAATAATAATAATAATAATTATTATTATTATTATTATTATTATTATTATTATTATTATTATTATTATTATTATTATCTTAATCATTGCAATTTTTCTCACAATCGTTAGCAGGTAGGTTTTCACTGGATTTTGAGAGACAGCAAGTCTCCTCATGTCGGCAGGACTCTTCTCAATATTCTAGCCAATCTCAACTATGCTATGGTTTGAATGATTCTTCGTCTGATTTCCAAATCTTATCTTTTTTTCATGCTTATGAAGACCGTTCCATGTGCTTCAACGACAATTGATACCTCCTTCACATTATTATTTTAATCATTATTTTACTCTTCTCGTACAATTATCAATCTATTGGAGACCGTTCCATTCGCACCAACCACTGATATCCTCGAGAAATTTATGCTACGTTAGTAGACTGCGAGATCTTTGTAAGCGAGTTCCTACTTCAGTTGAGCTCATAGGTTCACTTTAGAATTAATACCCTTAGAAAAGGTCGGAACCCCCTTATACTCTAAGCTATCGGTTAAACAGTACAACTACTGTTCTTGTACAAGGATGAATTTAGCATTTAGCAACCCACGAAGGTTGATATGCCAGTAAACAAAGAAACCAAACCAAACCTTCATGTTACACGGCTTTTTGAGCTATCTGGCAAGATCATTTATTCTTTTTCGCGTTTTTTACGCCAGTGTTAGCCGATGGTTTCTCACTGGAGTTTGAGTGAAAGCAAGTTTCCTCAAGTCTCTAGGACTCTTCTCAGTATTCTAGCCGATTCCAAAAGTGTTATAGTATGAATGATCTCCACTCAGATTCTTATTCCTATGTCCTCCCGTCCACGTACCATTATTATTATCATTATTATCAACATTATCATTATTATCTGTATTATTATTATTTTTTATTGTAGTAGTAGCAGTAGTAGTTGTAGTTGTAGTAGTAGTAGTAGTAGTAGTACAAAACCATTATAAAGAATATGATGCAATTATCAAAATGCCAAAAGACAATGATGAACCTGATAAAATATACGTTGTCACTAATTTTAAAGAACACAAACTCCTAAATGTCAGGGAATAGGCAAAATTATTAAATAGAAGTCTTAATAGCGTCAATATAAAATTCAGACATTAATATTTACCGAATTATTTATATGAATATTTCAACAATGAATAATAATAATAATAATAATAATAATAATAATAATAATAATAATAATAATAATACGGACTACCTAATCTCGGCCAGACGACCAGACCTCATAATAATCAACAAAAAAAAAAAAAGAGAGCCCGCAGAATTATGGACTTAGCTGTCCTGGCTAACCACAGAGTAAAATTGAAAGAAAGTGAAAAATTGAATATTTACTTGGACCTTGCAAGGGAATTGAATAAACTGTGGAACATGAAAGTGACAATTATACCAATTGTAATTGGTACTTTTGGTACAGTCACAAAAAAATTGACAAAGGAACTGGAAGACATGGAAATAAGAGGACGAGTGAAGACCATCCAAACTACAACATTATTAAGATCGGCCAGAATACTGAGAAGAGTCTAGGAGGCTTGAAGAGACTTGC
>CAUZXS010006463.1:25000-40000 GCA_963585895.1 Sepioteuthis lessoniana
ATTTAAAAAAAATCTCATGAAAAATTTCAGTGCAATCAATTGTTATTGTTTGTATATATATATATATATATATATATATATATATATATATATATATATATATATATATATATATATATATATATATATCGTTGTCAGTATCAGATCTGTAGTCGGGAAAATTTCGTTTTCAGAATAAATCTTTAAATTTTGCTTAAACATTTCATTTTTTTCCCCAATTGTACTGGGGATAATATGTCCATTTGTAGATCAAGAGACGTCTAGTGTATGAACAAACACAAATATATAAATAATTATACACTTATAAGTCTTGCAGCAAATGAAACAGTAAAAATCTTTGATAACTGATGGAAAATATAATAAAATTTGACCATAAATAATTTTATAGATATTCGACCAAATTATTTTATGATACGCTGAATTTAGATTTTAGCACAATGCAAAATCCTGTGCGCCAGCACATATCAATGAATGTATGCATGTAAGTATGTAAATAGGAAAAGAAACAAAGAAAGAAAGAATGGTAAGAATGAAAATATGAAAAGAATGAATGGAAACATGAAAAGAATGAATGGAAACATGAAAAGAATGAATGAAAATCTTAAAAGAATGAATGAAAATATGAAAAGAATGAACGAAAACATGAAAAGAATGAATAAAAATATTTAAAAAATGAATGAAAATATGAAAAGAATGAATGAAAAATGTGAGAAAAGGAGAAGGGAAGAAGGTATGGAAGGTCGGAATATAAGTAATTGATTCTAATTAAACGTTAGAAGATTGCAAATGAGCTTATCGTTGTCAGTGTCAGATCAAATGTTTGACCTTCAACATTTCGCTGAGCAAATGTACATTCTTTTACTCCAACAAAGGTAATTGTAGAGAAGATCCCTGAGTAATTGAGTCAATCCTTGATTCACTGTTTTAAAGAAATGTTTTCAACACACAAATATTTGTACTGCTCTTACTTGACAAAGAAGACTCAATTATGAAATTTAATGAAATTTTTAACAAATGACAATGCAAAACACCAAGAATTATCTCAAACGAAAATTATTCTTGCATACAAATCACAAAGGATCAAAGCCAAGCAAAATATGAACAGATAATTTACTAAACATTAAAGGATTCTTCCTTTTATAATTCACATCTTCAGGTAAATATGAAATGAATAACTACAAATTTTCTGGAAATACTGCCTTTTAAACAGCAAATGCATTGTATTGCATTCAACTGAAAATATTTAGAAACTTCAGTTTGAGAAAGTTAAGATTTTAATGAGCAAATTGCTATCAAATAAATTTTCTCTTATACTTGGCCAGTCACCAAAATAGCTATTTTTGAAAAAGGGTTTCTTTTTATATCTCCAAGCAAATAAAAGAAGATAATATCTTATATGGTTGGGCATGACACTTGACAAATTTATAAGATTAACTACAGTATAGAATTATTATAAGATTATTATAGATTTGGCAATTTTATAATTTTTATTGTTGAATTATAAATACATTTTCTTCGTCATCTATAACTTTAAATAAAACTATCTTAGATTACGTTTATAATAATGATTACATGTTGCAACAATAGCAAAAAATAGACACTATAGTGACAAAAATAACAAGAACGACGACAACATCAATAATAATAATAATAAACGCCATAAGAACCAATCATATCAAAGCGAGAATAGATAAGACGTAACAAAATAGCAAATGTAGGCTAAGTGGCGACAGAGACAAAACAATCAATCACATAATAAGCGAATGCAGCAAATTAGCACTGAAGGACCATAAGACTAGACATTACTGGATGGGCAAAGGGATCCACTGGGAGATGTGCAAGAAATTGAAATTTGATCATACGAACAAATGACACAAAAACTCCTATGGGACTTTGACATACAGACGGATCACCTAATCTCGCCCAGAAGACCAGACCTAATAATAACAAAAAAGAGAATTTGAAAATTTTGGACTTTACTTTCCCGGCTGATCACAGAATAAAAATGAAAGAATGTGAAAGGAAGGATAAGTATCTGGACCTTGCTAGGGAATTGAAAAAACTATGCAACATGCAAGTAAGAATTATACCAGTTGTGATTGGTGCTTTCAGTACAGTAACTAAAGGATTATGAAAGGGACTGGAGGACATGGAAGTTAGAGGACGAGTGGAGACCATCCAAACTACTACATTATTGAGAACGGCCAGAATACTGAGAAGAGCCATTAATTGTGAAAAAAAGAAAAAAGGAAAGGAAAAAGGAAAGAGAAAAAAAGCATCAATCTTAAAGTAGATACAACTAAGGTTGAATTTTTCGAAATCCTACGAATAAATAGAATTTAACAAAGCGTACACCAGAAGTCGTCTAGAGAGTATGAAACGTAAAATCCTTTCAGATAAAAGACAAGAAACAAAACAAGAATCACAGAGATATAAATTGTTCCAGCCGTTAAGAATAAAAATCTGGATCTTATGCTAGAATTATAAAACATATTGTGGCATATGAAGGCGTTAGAAATATTCTCAAAGACTCTTATAAGTACTGGAAGAAGATGCAATCCAAGGAATAATCTAAACTATTTATACAAAATAATTATTGAAGCCGTTTAGAGATACTTGGAAAAGTTCAAGAAAATTAAGAAAACCCTCGGGGTTTTAATCTCCATTGGTGACCATAATATATGTGGATAGAAAATTCTAAGAAGAAGAAGAAGAAGAAGAAGAAGAAGAAGAAGAAGAAGAAGAAGAAGAAGAAGAAGAAGAAGAAGAAGAATGAAAGTGGAAGATAGAAGAGAGATCGAGTAAAAGATAGAATTGAAAATAATAATATATTAATTTCATTAGAGTAACCGACGAGTATTTTTCAAACTGCAGTAGAGCTAAGAAACATTTTCCCTTGATGTTTAGACAGAAACACCAGACAAATAACAACAATAACCACAACTACAACAGCAAAAAGAAGAACATGCCATCTAGTGTTTTTCCCATTCCGGTGGATTACTGAGAGAAAATAAAAGAAAGAAAAAGCATAGACGAATACTTGAATCTTGCAAGGAAAAAAGGAGGAGCATGAGGATGATGGAGATACCACTTGTAGCAGGTAGATTTAGAGCGGTCCCCGAAGGCTTGGAAAAAAGAATGGAAGAATTAGGAATCAGAGGAAGAGTCGAAACCATCCAACCACAGCGTTGTTAAGATCGCTTTGAATTCTCGAAAGAATCGTGGAGACTTGAGGACTCTTGTTATCTTGCTATCACTTAGACTCCAGGAAAAGACCATCAGATTTAACTGGTTTAATAATAATAATAATAATAATAATAATAATAATAACTGACTCATATAAACTCCTATGGGACTTTGACCTCACACACAAAAACTCCTATGGGACTTTGACGTACAGACGGATCACCTAATCGCGCCCAGAAGACCGGACCTTACAATAATCAACAAAAAAAAAAAAAAAAAAAAAAAAGAGAATTTGCAAAATTGTCGACTTTACTGTCCCGGCTGACCACAGAATAAAACATAAGAAAGTGAAAAGAAAGATAAGCACCTGGACCTTGCTAAGGAATTGAAAAAAAATCTATGGAACATGCAGGTGACAATTATACCAATTGTAATTGATGCGTTTGGAACAGTAACTAAAGGATTATTAAAGGGACTGAACGACTTGGAAGTTGGCGGACAAGTGGAAAACATCCAAACTACTGCATTATTGAGAACGACCAGAATACTGAGAAGTGTCGTAGAGACTTGAGGAGACATGCTGTCACTCAAACTCCAGTGAAAGACCATAAGCTAACGCTGATGTGAAAAACTCTTATGAGTAAATAATAATAATAATAAAGTGACAAACAAACGAAATCTCACTGAAGATTTAAAGATAGCTAAGAGAGGGAAACTTTGAGAGAGAGAGAGAGAGAGAAAGAGAAAAAGAATCTCTTCTGATGGCAACACAAAAAAGCATCATAATGACCTCTTATGTCAAAGCAAAAATAAATAAGACTCAACAAAATAGCAAGTGCAGGTTAAGTGGTAATAGAGACGAAACGATCAATCACATAATAAGCGAATACAGCAAACAGGCAAAAAAGGAGTTTGAAACTAGACACGACGCTGATCCACTGAGAATTGTGCAAGACATTGAAGTTTGACCATACCAACAAGTGGTATATGCACAAACCAGAATCCGTCCTGGAGAATGAAACGCATACAAACAGATCATATAATCCCAACCAGAAAATCAGAGCTAGTAATAGTTAACAAAGAAGAGAACCTTCTGAATCGTGGATTTGTTGTCCTAGTGGATCACAGAGTGAAAAAAAAAAACAAAAAACAAAAACAAAAAAACAAAAAGAGTAACACGTACTTGGACCTTGTCTGAGAACTCAAAAAGCTGTAGAACATGAAAGTGACAGTAATACCAACTGCAATTGGTGCCCATAGAACGATCAACAAAAGGATTGGTAAAAGGGCTGGAAGTGTTGAAAATAAGAAGACGAATGGAGACCATCCAAACTTTAGCATTGTTGAGATCGACCAGAATACAGAAAAGGGCTCTGGACACTTGAAGAGACTTGCTGTCACTCCAGTGGAGAACCATCAGCTAATGCTGGTATGAAAAACTCGCAAAGGAGTAAAATAATATCACTATTTTTAACTATTCATCGAACCTTACTAGAAAAATGTAGTTTAGGTAAGAAAATTTACTTATAAAAGCCTTAAGCCTTACAACTTGTATATATAAGTGTACACCTATAGCACCGGAATTTAAAGCCCTAAATTAATTTAAATCGTATTCTTATGAAACAGGAAAATATGGATTTTATCAAATTACATAAATTTTCAAATCTAATATTTTTCTACGGCAATGAGACAAAATGAAATTATTTTTAGAATAGAAAATAAGCCTGTCGATAAATCTCTCATAGTTTTAGACGGAATGATAAAAAAAGGCGGTACTTTAGCGAGTATTATTAATTGCAATAATTTTGTTACTTTACCATCTAAAAAATAGAATAGAATTTTTATAAATAAGACCGATAAAAATATCTTTGCCCATTTTTTGTAAGAATAACGGTAAAACAATTTCAATAAAAATGTTTGATGCGTGGTGCCTTCAATAAGTTTCCAGACTTTTTTGTACAGGCATTTAAAATTGTCGAAGACTCTTGAAAATTCACTATGTTATTGCTATACATCTTATGAGATGACTGACCAATTTTTTAAAGATTCAAATGGACAGCTAGAACAGGAATTGGAATACACCCTACTAAAACCTGATTGACACAGCTGGGGAATTTCAAAAATGCAATCTGGACATGAGGAAGAACGATATGCAATAAAATTCTGTTTTAAACTTGGAAAAATGCCATGCGATGAAAGCTGGATCTACTGCTATGACCCAGAGACCAAGAGACAAAGTTCCCAGTGGAAGCATGCTGGTTCTCCCAGACCCAAGAAGGCCAGACGGAGCAAATCCACCCACAAACCTTTGATGATCCCTTTTTTGACAGCACTGGCATGATCTACATGCACTGGGTTTCCACTGGACAGACAGTCAACAAGGAATACTATGTTGAGGTTTTAAGGGAGTTCAGGAAGAGATTCCGTCGGAAGAGGCCAGCACTTTTCAAATCGGGTCAGTGGCATTTCTACCAGGACAATGCACCAGTCCACAACTCCATCCTTGTCGCAGACTACTTGAACAAGATGGGCATCAAGACAGTTCCTCAGCCTCCCTATAGTCCAGCCCTTGCTCCCTGTGACTTTTCGTTTTTCCCTAAGCTCAGAGGCTGTCGTTATGAAACAATTGAGATGAAAGAGGCTGTGACGAAGGTCATTGACACGCTTACACAAGAGGACTTCCATGGGGCCTTCCAGAATTTGTTGGAACAGTACAAGAAGTGCATTGAAGCCAGTGGAGATTACTTCGAAGGTGACTATAGTTTCATGTGTGTACTATCAATAAAAGTGCCATACGAAAAAAGGCTCCCAAGGATGAAGAATATAAGTTTAAGTCTGGTCAAAAGTTTAGTCTTTATTTTCAATACATATTGTTTTCTTAACGCATAGGATGGTATCGAAAGATTGTGGTAAAAAAGCAACAAAAATGAATAATGGCAAAGAAAAAAATTATAACAGTTGTAAGTGTTGAATTTTATAAAATTGTTGTACATTTTTTTACAATCATTTCAAAGACAAAAGAAATTTATGCTGAATAAAATACTGCTATTGTTGGTGATGAAAATAATGATGATATCTGCGACTATTCTAGTCAAGAATATGTAATTTCAACGTTTTCTTTGTTTGTTTTACATTTAAAAAACCCATAAAAAGTACACTAATACCCCGATCAAAATAAAATGTTGATATTCTCGAAAAAGTTATTTTTACTTCTCAAGTAAAGACATTATGCACGAAGCACAATTTTTTTTTATTTCGAAGATAGAAATCAAGCAATAAACTCCCGATGAATGATCGAATGTAATATTTTCATTACCGTTTAAAAACTTAAATTTCATTACATTTTTCTTTTATCATAAATTCTAATATAGAACGAATGGACAGGACATAAGGAGGTGAATGGTATATCTTGGTTTGAAAAGGCACGTCTGTCCTATTTGAAAAAGGCAAGAAAAAAGCCCACATCTAATCAGTATTCAAAGCCAGTGGAACACACTACTTTCAGATGTGACAAGTACTTACACCTTTCCAGAGAACTAAAAAAGTTATGGAACATGAAAGTTGCGGTGTTACCATTTATAACTAGTGCACTGGAAACGGCCCGCGAAAGTTTGGTAAGGGGACTGGAAGAGTTGAAAATCGGAGAACGTACCGAGACAATCCAAACTATAGCATTTTTAAGATCGGCCAGAATACTGAGAAGGGTCCTTGAGACATGAAGAAACTTGAAAAGACTTTCTGTCACTCAGACTCCAGTGAAAGTGGATCAGCTAAGGCTGGTGTGAAAAACTCGCAAATAATAATAATAATAATAATAATCCTATTTACCAACCCCTCCGCTCGGGCATGATATGACAAAAGGTCAATTTTTAAGCGGAGTTTAACAGGTTTGAATTCAGAGTTTTCCTTCTCCTAGACTAGTTGCCTCACCAAGTCTGAAGAAACCAGTCTGTCCTACTATTTACCCATAGCTGGAGGGAGAATAATTGGATTCATACCTTTCCCAAGGGTATTAGTGCTATGTGAAATGCAATCAGTCTCGTCTATGATTTGAACTCGAGCCGCCGTGTCCATTTCCTACGACGATAACCATTACACCACGGGCAATAATAATAATAATAATAATAATAATAATAATAATCGGAGGAATTGGAAGACATAGGAATAATCAAGACCCTCCATTGTTGAGAACAGCGAGAATATTCAGAAGAGTCTTTACTGACACTCACACTTTAGGGAAAGACCGTCAGTTAATGCTGGTTGGAAGAACTACTACCACTACCACGACTACTATTACTACTACTACTACTACTACTTCTACTACGACTACTTCTACTACTACTACCAATACAAAGGAGGCTACAGATTTACTAAAAGGAGAATTTGGGATTGAAAAATGCGCTATGAATACAGTGAAAAAAAAAGAAAAAGAAACAACAGTGTGTTTAGAAAGTCATGATCAGGAATGTATCATAAAAGTTGAGGAAAAAAAAAAATACAACAAATACTCTTAAGAAATTGGAAACTCATCAGCAGAAATTTAATCAAAGGAATAACCCTTCTTAAATTGGACCAAAGAACTATTTATATTAAAGATGAAAGTGATAATACGCATAAGAAAAACAAGTAGTTCATGGTAATAGTGATGAAACAGTTAATCCAATAAGTGAATATAGCTAACAAGCAGAAAATGAATAAAAGAAGAAGCATGACTGGGTGGGAAAGGTGATTCACTGGGAATAGTGCAAATAACTGTGGTTTGAAAATTCTGACAACTGATATATGCACAAACCAGAATATTCCCTAGGAAAGGAAACGTGATTTTGAGATACAACTGGATCACCCAATCCAGGATAGAAAAACTGACCTAATTAACAAGAAAAAAAATGAAAAAGTCATTTAGTGGACTGTGCTGTTCTAATTAATCACAGAGTGAAAATGGAGGAAGTTGAAAAGTCGAAAAATACCTGGACCTTGCCAGAACATTCAAAACAGTCCTGGTGAAATGAGAAGACTTGTTGTCACTCAGACTTAAGTGAAAAAACAGTTGTATTAATTGGTTAAAAAACTCAATAATAATAATAATGATAATAATAATGAGAAGGAAAGGGAGATAAGAACCAAGACCTTGCTAGAAAACTGAGAAACTATGGAACATGAAAGTAACGGTAATATCAACTGGAATTAGTGCGCTCAGTACAGCATCGAAAGATTGGTACAGGGACTGAAGGACATGCAAATAAGAGGAGGAGTGAAGTCCATCCAAACTACTGCCTTGTTGGTATCGGCTAGAATACTCAGGAAAGTCCTGAACTTGTCACTCAAACTCTCGTGAAAACTAATCTCGACCAGACGACCAAACCGAGTAATAATCAACAAAATGAATAAATAAATAAATAAACAAAAAGAGAGAACATGCCGAATTGTGAACTTGGCTATCCCGGCTGACCACAGAGTAAAATTGAAAGAAAGTGGAAAGAAGGATAAATATCACGACCTTGCAAGAGAATTGAAAAAACTGTGGAACATGAAAATGACGGTGATACTAATTGTAATTGGTGCTCTTGGTACAGTCACCAAAGCATTGCAACAGGGACTGGAGGACTTGGAAATAAGAGGACTAGTGGAGACCATCCAAATGACGGCATTACTAAGATCGGCCAGAATACTAAGTAGAGTCCTGGAGACTTGAGGAGACTTACTGTCACTCAAACTCTATTGATAAACCATCAGCTAACGCTGGTGTGAAAAACTCATAAAGGAGTAAGTAATAAATACGTGGATCAGATACACAAGAGAGCGACTGTACATTGATCAGCATATCCTTAACAAGAGCAAGACAAGATGAAAAAATCTAGTTAAGGAGTGGATTGACTACAAAAAGGCATATGATATGGTCTCACAAAGCTGGATAATAAACTGCCTCAAAATGTACAAGATATCAAACGAAGTTATAAACTTTATCGAGAAAACCATAGAAACCTGAAGAGTGGAATAGACAGCAGGAGGAAGAGGCTTAGCTAATTCAAAGATCCAGACAGGTATATTCCAGGGAGATGCAATATTACCATTATTATTTGTAATAGCTATAATGCCACTTTACTGCATACTCAGGAAATGCACAGGCGAATACAAACTTAGTTAATAGCAAGAAAAGATCAATCACCTAATGTACATAGACGACATCAAACTGTTTGCAAAAAATGAAAAAGAACTGGAAACTCTAGAACACGCAGTTAGAATATACAGTCAAGACATAGGAATGGAATTTGACATGGAAAAATGCACCATGCTAATAATGAAATGTGGGAAACGATACATGAGGGTAGGAATGGAAATAACAAACCAAGGAAAAAATAAGAACGGATAGATTAAAGGTGACCTACAAATACTTAGGAATATTGGAAGCTGACACAATCAAAGATGAAAGAAAAATTTTAAAAAGAGTATCTTAGGATAAGGAGAAAGCTACTCGAAACCAAACTAAATAGCAGGAATATTATCAAAGTGATAAATACCAGGGCTGTTCCCATCAGAAGATACTCGGGAACATTCTTGAAGTAGACCGGAGAGGAACTTAAACAAATGGACAAAAAAACAAGTAATCTAATGATCATACATAGGGCCTTACATCACAGGGATGACGTCGACAGACCTAATGTGTCAGGAAAAGAAGGTGGAAGAGGATTTGCCGGCATTGAAGATAGAGTTGATGCATTGATAAAACGACTTGAAGAAAAGCGTGGAGGAAGATCACAACCAACCGAAACAATACTGATGACACGAGGATTAGCAAAACGGAAATGACCAGAAAACAAAAATGGGAAGAAAAACA
Organism: Sepioteuthis lessoniana; assembly: GCA_963585895.1. NCBI lineage: Eukaryota > Metazoa > Mollusca > Cephalopoda > Myopsida > Loliginidae > Sepioteuthis > Sepioteuthis lessoniana. The sequence goes on from CAUZXS010006463.1 coordinate 35,022, forward strand.
ACTCTACGGGTGTTTTAAGTGTTTAACAAGCTACACCTCTTACGAGAAAACGAGGACGTGGCTAAGAAAGGGAAACCTTAAGAAAAAAACTGAATCTCTTCGATGGAAGCATAAAACAATGCTATATAAACATACTATATCTAAGCAAAAACATATGATATGCAACAAAACAGCAAGTATCGGTTATGTGGTGATTGGGACGAAATAATCAATCACATCATTAGCGAATGTAGAAAAGTAGCACAGAAAGAGTTTAAAGCTAGACACGACTGGGTGCGCATGGTGATCCACTAGGAATTGTGCAAGACATTGAAATTTGACCATACGATCAAATGGTATGACCCAGAAATGCATAACCCAGAATATGTCCTGGAAAATGAGACACATAAGCTCCTCTGGGTCTTTGAGATACAAACGGATCGCCTAATGTCGGCCAGAAGACCAGACTTTATAAAAGTCAACAAAAAGAAAAAGAAGAAAAAAGAGTCGAATTGTGGACTTTATTCTCCTAGTAAACCTCTGAGTAAAATTGAAAGAAAGCGAAAAAAGGATAAGTACCTGGACCTTACTAGGGAATTTAAAAAGTTCTGGAACATGAAAGTAATGTTTATACCAATTCTGATTGGTGTTCTTGGTACAGTCACCGGAGGATTGGTACAAGGACTGGAGGACTTGGAAATAAGAGGATGAGTGGAGACCATCCAAACGACAGCATTACTGAGATCGGCAAGAATACTGAGAAGAGTCCTGGAGACTTGCGGAGATTTACTATCGCTCAAACTCCTGTGAAAAACCATTGGCTAAAGCAGGTATGAAAAACTCTCATGGAGTAAATAATAATAATAATAATAATAATAATAATAATAATAGGATCCCCACCTTGAGAAAATTATAAACTTATTTGAACTTCGTGTTAAACAGTCACAAAATAAGTAGCTGAAAAAAGTTATTCTAGTCTTCATTGGACATCATACCCAAAAAGGTTCAATATCTTCCAAGGACTTATAAACATTTCATATGGCCTCAAACAATTTGCAATACTTCGAAGTGTACATAGGAAAAAACAAAGTGTCTAAAATCAGTAAACTGATTATGAACTGTGAACAACAATATGCGATTTATAGTTCACGACCGTCGTCGGAGGCGACCCGAAGGCTCCCTTTTCAATAGCTACAACACCGAGATGTAAGGGAAAAGGAAAGATGGTGACCTTAGTCGAGGGCGACCCAAATGCTCCCTTTTCAATAGAGGTGTAAGGGATAGCGCTACCTCTTTTCCTGGATTGCTCCACTTTAAAACCGGCTCATTGGTCTAGTGGCTAGAGTGTTCACCAATGGTCCGGGAGACTTGGGTTCAATCCCAGGTTGAGTCATACCAAGGACTTTAAAAATGGTACTTGACACCTCCTTACTTAACACACAGCAATATAAGTTTCGTATAAAGGGTAAAGTGGAGCAATCCAGGGTAAGGAGTAGCGCCCTTCTATACACCTCGGTGTAGTAGCTATTGAAAAAGGAGCCTTCTGGTCGCCTTCGACTACGGTCGCCAACCTTACTTTACTTACCCTTGATACGTTCCTTATAGTGCTGAGAGTTAAGCAAGAAGGTATCAAGTAACATTTTTCGTCTTTTGTATGACTAGACCTGAGATTGAACCCCGGTCTCTCAGGCCATTGGCAAATAGTCTACCCACTAATGTTAATATTTATAATTATAATTTTAAAAACTGGTGCTAGGGACTTTACTGGATATGCTCGTCAGTCGAGATGAAATTATTCCGCTATAATGAGATGTTTGCATATTATTTTCGTGAGATTCATTAAGAATCTTTTGATTCTGTTGATGTTTGACATTTAAATTTATTAAATGACTTTGATGACTGCAGTAAGTATATTGGAGTCATTAATTGTAATATTAACGCTATAAGGACTAATTACGTAAAATGTAGAATAGATCAGTCACTGGAGAATAATGAGTGAAGAGAGGGATGTAACAATTACATGATAAATTAATGCAAAAAAATTGCATAGAAGGAGTATATAACGAGCATGACTGGGTGGGAAAGATGATTCACTGGGAAGTATGCAAGTGACTAAGATTTAATCATATTAACAAATGGTTTATAAACTGACAAGAATCTGTCCAAGAAAATGAGATTCAAATTTCTTTGGAATAATGATATAAAAACGGATTTCTTAATTCACGCCAGAAGACTAGACCTAGTTTTTATTAACAAAAATAAAAAATAGAGAGATCTTATCAGCAAGTTGGATTTTGCCGTTCCAGCAGACCTTGGAGAAAAATTAATAAAAAGCCAAAAAACAAAAACAAAAAACAACCGAAAAGATAAAAAAAAAAAGAAGAGATTTTAGCGAGTTGGATTTTGCCGTTCAAGCAGATCAGAAAAGTTAAGAAAAACAAAAACCTTGGGGAAATATCTGGACCTTGCCTGAAGCTGAAAATGTGATGAAACATGAAGGCGACTATGGTAGCAATCATCATTGTAACCCCTAGAACAATCGTGACAAATCTGGATAAGAAACAAAGAGAACTGGAGATCAGAGGCAGAATTGAGACTGTCCAGATAACAGCAATTCTGAGTCCTCATGAAGATTTACTGTCATTCAGGTATCAGTAAAAACCACAAATTATTATTGGTAAACAGACTATTTTTTATCGTAATTATTTTAGACACATTGACACCACAAAAGCACTTTTGTTGAGAAAAGTTTATAAGCTAGTGTTGCTGACCATTCGTAAGTTTGGTGAGTTCTTTCCTCTCAATTAGGCCACATGAATTTAAGTTAAGCTTAGAAGATATTCATCATCATCATCATCATCATCATTGTCGTCGTCGTTACTGTCATCGTCATGATCATCATTATCATGAAAACTGCAATGAAAACGGTAAAATACGAAGAAAATAAGATGAAACATGAGCTGTTGTTTAAATAATTATACAAGCTAATTGAAAAATTAGATCAGTAAGTAAAATTTTTCCAGTTATCAAGAACAGAATGGGGATGGACTGTTTATAAAGCGCAGTTACACAAATGAAGTCTTTTTTAGAATATTGAATAGTATCATATTTTAAAATTGATGACGGTTGGATACTTTTGTCCGTGAAATATTTATAATATAATGAAATAACTAATTCATTAACGCATGTTTGCAATAATAGTAGAAATATTGATGAATATTTATAAAACTAAATATTGCTTTAAAGCAATTGAGAATGGCACATTATTATTATTATTATTATTATTATTATTATTATTATTATTATTATTATTATTATCATTATTATTATTATTTACTCATTAGATGGTTTCCACTCATCTTATTTCCCAATCCTCCAGTCCCTTTAATAATCCTTTGGTGACTGTACCAAAAGCAGCAATCTCGATTGGTATAATTGTCACCTTCATCATTACTACTACTACTACTACTATCATTATTATTATTATTATTATTATTATTATTATTATTGTTGTTGTTGTTGTTGTTGTTGTTGTTGTTACATCAAATGCAGAAGTAATGATGAAGAAAATGAAGAGGATAAATATCGCAAAAGGAGTTAATAATATTGATATTGAAAATTCTTATTTATTAATATAATAATAATAATAATAATAATAATAATAATAATAATTATTATTATTATTATTATTATTATTATTATTATTATTGTTGTTATGATGATGATGATGATAATTGTGGTTTTACTTGTAGTTGTGGTGGAAGTGGTTTTGAATTACAAAGAACTTATAAACTCCAATTTTGGCTCAATCACTTAAAAACTAAAGAATAAAAAGAATTCTAGACTACGTTGAACTACCTAAACCACAAAAATAATTGCACATCGTTTGTTCAATAGACAGGGACAAAGAAAATGGGAATAAAAAAAGAAAGGAAGGTCAATTAATCTCTGAAAAAAAAACGATAAGAATAAACAAATAAAATACGCAATAAAAAAGAATGAATAATAATAATAAAAAAAAAATGGGTAATGGACGTCCTCTTCTCTTGTCGGTACATCGTGAAAAATCCTGTCGTATCAATAACACTAGTCGCGTCCCGATATAATAGAGATGGCTGCGATAGTGTTATTGTTACGTTTCCGTGATATCAGCGCCATCTGAACACAAAAAGGAAATTAATTGATAACAAAATGCGGGAAAATGAGATATCAGATGTGATATCGAATGTGTAAGGGGGTCTTTTGTGCCTACGTCTAAGTAATCTATTTCCAACATTTTCTTTGAGTGTGTGATTATTTATCGAAAAATGAGAAAAAGCTTTTTATTCAAGAATATTTGCTTATTGATTTGTTTGTTTGTCATGAAAATAAATTGAAAAAATGTCTCATTATATTTTTAATAGAATCTTGAACACAATCTGATATTTTCCGAAAGAATATTTTTGAATATATTCATCGACCAACGATATATATATATATATATATATATATATATATATATATATATATATATATATATATATATATAAGGTTTTCGATAAATTTATTTGTCTGTTTACCCGAATGTGTCACACTGAAGAAAAAGCGGAATATATAAAATGAGCAAGTTAGATTTGGCATTATACCAAATAAAAACAATAAGACAATAATCTAGCCTTCCCAAACCACGAGTACCCTGACAAAGCTGGGTGATAACAAAAATTATTTTTTAAATTTTAGTTAAATATTTGTTTGTAATTATTTGAGCCAACTTTTGTTTCAATTAGATTTTTTAAATTCTAATCGTTTATTTAAAAAAAATAAAAAATAAAAAAACCGTACATTTTGAAAATATACTAAAAAGCTCATGATATAAACTTTCTGTTTCACTAATTAACTTTCTTTCATATAATTCCTGTTCCTACCGGATACATTTTTGAAATACACAAGAAATTAAGAAATAATAAATTAAAATTTCAACAAAACATCGCTTTTCAAAATAATTTCACCGATTTAAAAAT
>CAUZXS010006463.1:47500-52500 GCA_963585895.1 Sepioteuthis lessoniana
AATTTTAGAATTAAGCCTAAATGCTAATATACATATAAAAAATGAATTGAAATATCTTCATATTTTATATTTAATTGTCTTTATGCCTTATCTTTCATATGTCTTATTTTCATTATTTAAAAGTTGTAAACAATATCTTTTTCGTCATAGTTGATATTAGTCTTATATTTTTGTCCAGGGGTATATATATATATATATATATATATATATATATATATATATATATATATATATATATATATATATATTAGTTATGTTAAAAGTATATGTTAATTTCAGTTTAAAGCAACCTAACATTCACTACATCATGAATACGTGATATTTAAATTTAAGAATTCTACTGTAAAAACGGTGTAGAAAAACTAAAAAAGTTCAAAATCTCACACGTATTAAAAATGATAGTTTGACTGATTTTTAAAGAAAAATAAGATTTTAATCATGCCCTTGAAAATAACGAATCTTGTGGAAACCGAACGGGAAGAAAATTCTGGATAATGTTTATAAAAAATTGAATTAAACTTAAATCTTGTGAGACGATAAAAAATTAATAATGAATATCTAAAAGAACCTTCCTGTGTTTTTTGACGAAGCGTTTTTTTTTTGCGAAATATATATGCTAGTATATATATTTATAATAATAAACACATTAATGCATATGATTATATACATTAACTTTTGTTATATACTGCAAAATCAAATAAATACTAGTGAGTGTTTATGTGGGTATATCTTTTTGCCTTTTATATATAGTTCTACGATTATAATTACAAGGTATTAAGAATGTCAGTATTAAGTAGAAGGAACAAATGCCTTGTATTTAAACGTATGATTATATCCTCAGTACATAACTTTATCCTTCATTATGTCACCATATACGATTTTGCAATCAATACTGAATATCAAAAATCACCTTCTCCAAACAAGCTTTCAAATTATGCAATAAATGATCCGAAATGAAACATCATTTATGAACTTCTGATTTGTTTTCTTCACTAATTTATTTCTGAATATCCCATTATCAAAGAACATGTGTTTATAAATAACTGTTATATAGGTTATCTCAATATATGGAAACAATGTAACGGCTAATACCTCTACTAAAAATAATGTGGTGTTCCTTTTTGTTTCAGATTTGAAAATAATATACTATAACAACAATCAATCCTCATTCACAATGCTTTGAAAAAGAGAGGAAAAATATTTTCCGAATATAAATCATTCAAAATTATCTCAAAATAGATACAACCCATTAATATGAAAATGATTTATTCCTGAGACAGGAAACTAAAAAAAAAAATGCATGTCCTGTATATAAACAGTGAGATTTAGTCTTTAAGTTATTCAATGTAGAAATGATATTTTAATATTCTTTATCACGAAACATTTAACGGAATTGTTTAATATACGAAAAGTTCGCTTAAATTAAGCGCAAAGTGGATACTCTTTTCGATATTTATTTAAAAGAAAACAGAGGCGAAAGGCAATAAGTTCATATATCTTGAACTATTTTTATGGCACTGAAGATGAATGGGTTTTCATTTTTAAAATCTCTATACCTTGAAATATCTCTAGATCCCAGATATTTCTGGTTAATATATTAGATTAACTAGAAAAAGTATCAAATTGCACCGATAAATTAAGTCAGATGAATAAGTAAATGGTTAACAATGTAGATATCTCAGTTTTACATTTACAAAGATTAGAATAGTTTGGTATAAGGACAGAAATATCAGGCACCTATTGAGAATGAAACTCATTAACATTGATTTATTAGCCTAACCGGATAACTCTCATTCATTGGAACACTATCGAAGTTTTATGTAAATATCGAAAAGAGTATCCACTTTGCGCTTAATTTGAGCGAACTTTTCGTATATTAAACAATTCTGTTAAATGTTTCGCGATAAAGAATATTAAAACTAATTATTTAAAAAAAGGTATTTAACGTAATTCAAATGTTTATTTAGGTTTGCTATTTTCTAAGGCCAAATTGAAAGAAAAAAGACAAAAAGAACGCATTTTATCTTTCTTAAGACGTATTCTGAATATAATTGAGTAAATAAAAATAGTTACAATATTATTTCTCCAATTAATATTAGATTGGATGAAATGCTAGAATAATGCAGCTGATGATATACACTTCTTAGGGAAATCAATGTATTCATATAACATGCATCTTTAAAAAAAGGTATGTGATTACCGGGAAAATTACATGTATGTTATTCACGAATTATATATATATATATATATATATATATATATATATATATATATATATATATATGGAAGTAAATAATGGAAATAAATCCGACAGTATAAAGAAAATAGAGAAGCAAAGTAATCCAAAAGCAATGAATCTGCCGTGGTGGAAGGTCAACGTTAAAATGAAGGTTTGTTGAAACCGAAACTTTTTACGAGGATTTTTCTTCAAATCCCTTTTATATTTCTTTATTTTCCTCACGCACCCTCGCACGCACACATATATATATATATATATATATATATATATATATATATGTGTGTGTGTGTGTGTGTGTGTGTGTGTGTGTGTGTGTGTGTGTGTGTGTGTGTGTGTGTGTGTGTACATATACTTATATATAAACCGATAAAATATTTAAAATGCACAGTTTTCGAACATATTTATATTCACTTCTAAATGAAAAAAGTATATCTAATTTAGCAAAACAATCAATAAGTCCATAGCTGGACACGGTTATTAGCTAAAAGAAAATTTCACCGTAAAATGTGTGATGTTTGCTTTAAAAATTGTGTTGACATTGAATTAAGTGCCTTAACAAAAAATGAGAAATCGTTATAAAACAAACATTTTGAAATATAAATATCATTTTCAACGTACTCAGCAAAAATATTGCAAAAACCTATATATATATATATATATATATACAGACGCACACGCACACACAAACACACACACACATATATAGATATATACATATATAAGTTCTTATATTTATAAATACATATATACATATATATGTATGTGCGTGTATGCGCGTGTGTGTGTATATATATAATTCAAGATAAAAATTGATTTAAGAAATACAATATCACCGTTAAATACTCTAAATCATTTTCACTTATTTTAAATAAGAAATGAGACGGCAAAGAGAATATTAACAAAACTTCTACAGTTATATCTATATATATATATATATAAGTAAGATATATATATGCAATATATATATATATATATATATATATATATATATATATATATATATATATATATATATATATAGTATTATTCGGTCCAGTTAAACCAGAGTTGGGAGTAATTCCTTCAGGACAAGAAAATAATTCAGGAGCTGAACATTTAAATTTATCTGAAGAAGTCCTGTTATATTTTTCTTCGTGTTTTTGGTTCACACCAGAAACGAAAAACAGGATGGAAATAAATTTATAATCCTAAAATAACCAGTCTTTGGTTTTTTCTTTATATATATATATATATATATATATATATATATATATATATATATATATATGAGAAAATATTGAATACCACACATAAGTATAAGAAACATTTTACTTAATCGTAATAAATTGTCACCGTTTATTCTAATAAAGAATTTAAGGAAATTGTAGTAGACGTAATTACGGAAATTATAGAAAAATAGACTATGAGAACAATAGCTTCCATAAACAATGAAGAAAACAAAAGAAAAAGAAAATTTTTACGAAAGAGGAGATACAATAAGGTTTATAAATTGCAATAAAGTTTTGTTGTTTTTAATTAAAAGTTTTCATTTTACATTAAAAAATATGTGACTCAAGAGTTTAAGTAAAATGATGTAAATAGTTCTATAGTAAATAAATAAAATAAATCTATTTGAAATAAAATGTTATAATATAATTCATAATTTATAACTATATAATTATAACTATAATGATAATCATAATTATCATTATAAAATTTTATTATATAAAAATTTGTTGAAAATAAAATAGAATAAATCTAATTTTATAAAATAAGATAAATTTGTATAAATAAAATTAATTTAGTGTGCGTATATATATATATATATATATATATATTATATATATATATATATATATATATATATATATACATATATATATATATGTGTGTGTGTGTGTGTGTGTGTGTGGAGAGAGAGAGAGTGTGTGTGTGTGTGTGTGTGAGAGAGAGAGAGATAGTGGGAGATTGATTGATGGATAGAAATAGATATATGAAAATATAAGTATTTGTGTACTATGAACCTATTTTTTAAAAATATTTCGCTATCTTGTGCAATAAAAGTCGTCTCACAAAATATAGAAGGATATCATATTATATAGGGCTGCCCCGCCACACAAAAATGCCTTCACTCAAAAAACAAATTATGTGGTGTAGTGGCTAACGTTCTGGACTGTGAGAGGGTTAAAAGCAAGTTCGAACTCGAGTTGCGCTATTAGATTCACTTTCCGAATAATATCCGTGAGAAAGGTATGAACCTCTTGATCCCTCCGGCGATAGAATACCACTACTGTTCTTCTAAAAGTATAGTTTAAGCATTAAATTACCCACAAACTTTTATACGTCATCAAGCAAAGTAACATTAAAAAAGATAATTACAACAATTTTTAAGTGCTTACCCATATTGAGTATACGGAAGAAAGCTGTTAAATTATTTTCAGTAATAAATACAGAATTAAAAACTATATTAAACTAATAAGACATTTTTAAGATTAAAATCAAAGGAATGGAAAAATAATAAGGTTCACAGCAAAAAATTTCATCTGAACATATAATTATAAACAAGAATAACACTGAGAATAATAATAACAAATATAATTTTTGTCTTTGACAAAAACAGTTAACGAAATATTTTAAGTCACTTTACCCTAGCCCTTACCCAAAAGGATATTATTTTCCCAAATAAATTAACCAGAATAGTGTCACCGTTTTAACCATCATCATAATCATCATCATCATCATCATTAAATGTTTTATGGCAAACAATTATGTGGGTTTCGAT
>CAUZXS010006463.1:57500-90000 GCA_963585895.1 Sepioteuthis lessoniana
GATCCTTTTGACCTAATTTAAATCGGCAGATTTTATTTTTTCCTAAATAAGAAAAATGACTGTTAATGAATTTTGTTTTGCTTTGTTTTGGATAATGTGAGCTAAACTTACTCCAGTTGACCAAACAAAATTACCAAGTTTAACACTGTTGTAAGTTCTGCTGAAATCTTCTGTGAATATTTCCTTAAATAGTTTATTTGAAAGTCGTGTAAAAAATGTGTCACCGATAGTTCACAGTAAACGCTACGGTATTCTGAATGTCAAAAGATGTCATTTGGGTTAAATGCAGAGCAGTTGGTCGGTGCTGTAAAACACGACGATCCACTGGTCTGCTGATAGGTAAAACCCCTTTCTACCAACGATTGTCCTGGTTATGACACTAAACTATCTGATTGAGAAGTTCCAGTCCTGGAGCTTCTGAGAATGTGGAGTATCCCGTCACTGACATTACTTGCAGTTCCACTCTGATCTTGAGTGGTAGTATGTTTTAGGGTCCCACCTATGGCTTAAATAGCACTGTTTAAATTATTTAACTGCGTACAAACAAATGAGTGATATTAAATTGACTTGTTAGTGTTACATAGCAATTCTTGGAACCACTTAACAGTGGGCAAATGAATGAGTAATGTTGAATAGAAATATCAATGTTGTATTGTTATACTTGAAACTCTTAAAATGTCTGTAAAAACTGAATTATTGCTGAAAAATAGCCATTCTTGGAGCCATTTTACTGCGTGAAATAGAATGCATAGTGTTGAATAGAATTATTGGTGTTACATAGCCATTCTTAGAACCATTTTACTGCGGGAAATAGAATTAATAATGTTGAAAAGAATTATTTGTGCTACATAGCAATACTTGAAACCACTTAAATAATAGCAATTCTTAATAGTGTACAAATTAGCTCTAACTTTAAAAAAATAAATTACCAAAAAGTTCCGCTTATAAATCATATATATAACCATTTAACGGTGTGCAAAAAATAAATACTGTTAAATTTAATAGTTAGTGTTATATAGTAATGCTTAAAACCATTTGACTGTGCACAAATAAATGAGCTATGGATTGTTTAGAAATGTTATCTATAAAATATGCGTTTACAAATTGCATTTGATATATACATGTACAAACAGTATTTGACATTAAATAATCTTCAAGGGATGATATGTCATAAAACCCAATTAACTTGGGTAAAAAAATAAATATAGAAGACATATTCGAATGGACAGTGGACAAGTGAAATAAAGAAAATATATAAGATATTCTGCAAAATAGACACTAGGTGCAACATAAAAGTGATAACAGAAAGTATGTTTACATATAAGCTCAAAAAAAGATTAAGAAAAAGGTTGATTGTTTAGTTCATTTTTAAAATATGGAGATAGTTGAATAGCTTAACTCTTAATGAATATTAATGCATAATCTTACAAGCTATGGTAATGAAGTATACATATATAAGTATGAAAAGCATCTTTAGCATTAACAAAAACAAAAATGAGCAATAAGCTTAAGAAGAACAAATACCTATGTATAAAAATTTGTAACAAAAAATGACTATATTCTTGCTTTAATTTGTTCAAAAACAACCGAAATGTTGAAAAAGAGTGAAGTTACTTGAGGCGAAAGAATTTTGGAAGTAATTTTTCAAATGTATTTGGATATAATTATGAAAAGGATATTTTCAATATAACTTACGATTAGTAAAAATTAGGTTCAATGATCCAAAAATTGTTCGAAAAGAAGAACAAATCCGGGCAAGCAAAATGGAAATAAAATAAAGGGACTTGTAAAGTGACTTATATGTTAGACTCACAAGAGAAAACTGGTCTTAAAATTGATGTACTTCGCAGTGATAATTTTGCTTATCCTATTTACCAACCCCTCCGCTCGGGCAGGATATGACACAAAGTCAATTTTTAAGCGGAGTTTAACTGGTTTTAATTCAGAGTTTTCCTTCTCCTAGACTAGTTGCCTAACCAAGGCTGAAGAACCTAGTCTGTTCTACTATTTACCCATAGCTGAAGGGAGAATAATAATTTTGCTTATTACCAGATTGAATATTTTTCGAAGAAATAGATATATAAATATTTTTTGAAAAATAATTGAAAAAAAAAATTAGTATATTGTTTGAATAGACTAAACAGTCAATGGATTACTACTAAACTTAATCAAGAAATAATTAAAATAACTCATAGATTACATTGGTCGAGTGAGTAGAGTGTTCGCCAATGGTCTGGGAGACCTGGGTTCAATCCCAGGTCGCGTCAAACCAAAGACTTTAAAAATGGTACTTGATACCTCCTTGCTTAACACTCAGCAATATAAGGTACGTATCAAGGGTAAAGTGAATCAATCCAGGGAAAGGAGTAGCGCCCTCCCCTACACCTCCGTGTAGAAGCTATTGAAAAGGAAGCCTTCTGGTCGTCCTCGACTACGGTCGCCATCTTTACTTTACTTTATATCCCAGCGATAAAGTTAAAATTAATTTTCAGAAAAGAGTAGGAAAGGTAAATGAGTGCTAAGTGACTTGATTTCGTTATGAGTCGGAAATAATAATTGTTGCCAACAAAAAAGTCTACTGAAAGAGGATGTTACTTCCAGAGTATTATCAATTAATATGACGTGAAAAAAAAAAATAGCAAAATACCATAAATTACAATTTCCGCTTGGTAGAGTATGAAAAGTTTTCCACAATTGATAAGCTCCTGAAAACTTACAAAACGTTCGTCAAAAGGAACTCAATCACAGAGTTTGTAAAGATCAATCAATACGAAGTATTGATTCGGTTCAATAGATCATTATCGGGGAAGAGATAAAACTAAAACTTGCAAGATGATAAATTTTAAAGTATTTTTAATATAAAAATTTATTCGAGATATGTAATTTTAAAATTTAATAGGACGTTAGGTTTGGTTTCTTTGTTTAATGGCATATCAACCTTTTTTTAGGTTGTTTAATACCAAAGCCATTCTCCAAGAAGAACAGTACTGGTACAATTTAACTCATAGATGGGAGGATAAGGGGGTTCATACCTTTTCCAAGGGTATTTGTCCGAAAGTTAACTTAATAGTGCGATAGAGTACGAACTTGCTTCCTACGATTCCGCAGTCCACCGCTTTAACCATTACACTGCGAGGACACCCCCTTAATAAGACTTTAACTTCAACTATATCACCAAAACAAGATCAGGACATCAGCTCATAGAAGCATAGTAAAGAGAGAAAAGGAGAGTTGTAAAATAATGAATATACCGATTACAGAGTCAAAATGAAGATAAAGTGAACTGCTTTGGAAATATTTGAATTTTGACAGGAAAACTTAAACGTATGAAATATGAAGTAGGCAATTTTAACCACCACCACCACCACCATCATCATCATCATCATCATCAAATTTGCTTGGAACAATTCTGAAGAAATTTGCCAAAGGATTATATAAAAGGATTAGATAAATAGATAATCTGATGAAGGACTCAGTCAGCAGAATAACTAAAATAAGAATATTAAGGAGTAGCAAGGGCACTGTCAAAAATTTGATCACTTGTGAAATCTAACAGTCACAACAGGTGTAAAAACGAAAAGAGAATAATAATAATAATAATAATAATAATAATAATAATAATAATAATAATAATAATAATAATAATAATTAGCACAGAAGGAATATAAGGCTTAACACAATTGGGTGGGCAAGATGATCCACTGGGAGATATGCAAGAAATTCAAATTTGACCATACAAACAAATAGTTGAGGCACAACCCAGCGTCTGTCCTGGAGAATGAGACACGTAAACTCTTATGGGACTTTGACATACTCACGGATCACCTAATCTCGGCCAGAAAACCAGACCTTATAATAATCAACTAAACAAACAAACAAACAAACAAGCAAACAAACAACTAAACAAAAAAAACTTGCAAAATTGTGGACTTTGCTGTCCCGGTTGACCACAGAATAAAACTGAAAGAAACTGAAAAGAAGGATAAGTACCTCGATTTTGCTTGGGAATTGAAAATGTTATGGAACATGAAGGTGACATATACAACCAATTGTGATTAGTGCTTTTGGAACAGTTATCAAAGGAGTATTAAAACGACCAGAGGACTTAGAGTTAGGAGGACAAGTAGAGACCGTCCAAACTACAATATTATAGAGAACGGTCAGAATACTGAGAAGAGTCCTGGAGACTTGAGAAGACTTGTTTTGCTCAAACTCCTGTGAAAGACCATCTGCTAAAACTGATGTTAAGAACTCTCAAATAAAAATAATAATAATGATAATAATAATAAATATACATAGAATACAGATAACCAATATTTTCCTTGATGAAGGATTGTACAAAGCAGAAAATTAATCGGAATAGTTAGCAACAACAACACCAACAGCACTAATAATAATAATAATAATGATAATAATAATAATAATGCAAGCTACAGCTTTGTTGAAATCAGCCAGAATACTGAGTAGAGTCCCGGAGACTTGAGGTGACTTGCAGTCACTTAAACTCTAGTGTGAAACTGTCAGCTAACGCTGGTATGAAAATCTCTCAAAAAGTGAAAATAATAATAATAATAATAATAATAATAATAATAATAATAATCTATCGATATATATATATATATATATATATGTGTGTGTGTGTGTGTGTGTGTGTGTGCACGATTATCTTTTTTTGCTCCTCTGTTCAGAACTGCTGCGATTGTCCACTTAAGATAAAAATGTCACTCCAAGGTATTTTCTCTCGGATAAAAAAACAGTATTTGTATTCATATGAATCTAAATTTAACCGAAAAAGAGAGAAGAAAGATATAAAATTCTGTTGGATATAGAAATTTAAATGGATTAGCAAATCTCAACCCCAAAACAAATTAATAATGTGACATTAGACCGTACCACGTGAGGCTGTCAACGAGTACATAATATCCTCAAAAGTATTCAAAGCAGACGTATCAAATTGACTCCGAAAGAGTACAAGACTTGATGTAATTTGGAACTATTTACCAACCCCTCCGCTCGGGCAGGATATGACACAAGGTCAATTTTTAAGCGGAGTTTAACAGGTTTTGAATTCAGAGTTTTCCTTCTCCTAGACTAGTTGCCTCACCAAGGCTGAAGAATCTAGTCCGTCCTACTATTTACCCATAGCTGGAGGGAGAATAAGGGGGTTCATACCTTTCCCAAGGGTATTTGCCCGAAAGTGAACGTAATAGCGCGACTGGAGTTAACTCACGTACTACGCGACTGGAGTTAACTCACGTACTACGATTCCGCAGTTCATCGCTTTAACCATTACACCACGAGGACACACCTTGATGTAATTCGGTAGAAGTTCCCACCTCTATGAATATGTACAAACGGTTTGGAGTTATCAATGCAAACCAATGGTATATACACTTAGCAGAATCTTTTTTAGAGAATAGACAGCGTAAAATTCTCTTGGACTGTGGAATTCAAATAGATCACTCAATCTAATCCAGAAGAACCAATTCAGTCTTCCTGACATTCAATGAAATTTATATATTAGGATTTTAGATGTACACGAATGCATTGCCGAGTGAAAAGAGACATTTAAACTGAAAGGAGATATGAAAGTGAGAAATGAGTTTTACGCAAACTTAACCATTAATTTCACTGTCAGATTCCCACTCCACTAACAGGCATTGCTCTTCTAGGGTGTGACTTTTGTTGCTAAGATATATTGCATAAAAATGGAACCCTCAGATATGTCATTGTTTGGACAAAACCTTTTTAAAGCAGACTAAATGAAGAGATATATTTTTAGAGAAGGGATAGGTTTGATTTGGTTTCATTTTTTTGTTTAATGGCATATCAACCTTCATGGGTTACCTAATGCCCGAGTAATCCTTGTAGAAGAACAATAATCTTACTAGGTGGATAAGAGATTTCATATCTTTCTCAAGGATATTAGTCCGAAAGTGGACCTTTTAACGCAACTGAAGTTCGAACTCGTTTCCTACAATGATACTGTCTAGCACTCTACGGTACGAGGACTCACCCCACTATTCCAGGAGGATTCATCCCACTTCGTCACGGGGACTCTTTCCACTACGCCACGGGGACTCACTATGCCACAGGTACTACTCTTACAAATGAATATGTTCGAGTTATATTGTTTTCCTATATAAGTATGCATGTGTATTTAAATGTGTATTTGCATGTATTCGAATGTGTTGGCGTGTTTATCTTTGTGTATTCGCACGTGCAAGTGAGGTGGGGAGAAAGTTTTTAAAAAAAGTATACTACTGTGCAGACATACAAAATATCTTATGCAAAGATTTTGTGCGTACAACTAAATTTGACAAAACACGTATCTATAAGACAGACTTCTATGAATTTTTATGGGATGATGTTTATAGGCGTTAATTGATTTATCGATTAAGGCATAAACTTAGAATTCAAAACTACTCCTGCTGAATCAAGTAAACAAGTCTACGTGCACAGAAATTGATAAATATGCACATAGGAAGACGGGTATGGACATTCACATAAACATACATATACGAGCGCGCGCAAACACACGCCCTCTCTCTCACACACACACACGTATATATATATATATATATATATATATATATATATATATATATATATATGAGTTAGGTTCGGAATAAGATCCAATGCAATGAGAATATAAAAATCAAATTGATTTGTTTTGCTAAGAGGATTGGTTAATCATTTAATTTTCTGTTTTCTTTCTTTTCACACACACACACACACACACACACACACACACACACACACACACACACACACACACACAAATGAGTGGGATATATATATATATATATATATATATATATATATATATATATATATATATACTGAGAGAAAGAGAGGGAAAGCGAGAGAGATAGAGTAAGAGAAATACATTGATAGAGAGATGAATAGACTGTGATAGATATGTTTGATAGATATTTTGAGGGCCCCTGCGTTGACGAATATTTTTAGCACACTTATGATTTAGTTAATTCAAATATCGTTCCACACACAGACACACAGACACACAGACACACACACACACACACATACACACACACATACACACACATACATATGTATATATATATATATATATATATATATATATATATATATATATAAGCAATAATCTATAACCGAGCGTATATACATATATATATACGCAATTGTATATATATGTATATATGTGTGTGTGTGTATATATATATATATATATATATATATATGTGTGTGTGTTTGTGTGTGTGTGTGTGTGTGTGTGTGTGTGTGTGTGTGTGTGTGTGTGTGTGTGTGTGTGTGTGTGTAATCAGACAGACAGGAATTATTTATTGAAAACCCAAGCCAGCATAACTGACGGATTTTTTTTCCTTTACCCTTTTCATTTCTTGAGGGAGATGTCTGAGAAGGTATCTAAGAAACGGAGAAAGTGAAGGAGATACACTAAAATAGATTTCAAAAAAAGATCACTGTGTAATGATTTATAGAAAAAATAGAGGTATAAAGTGTAAATCTTTTAAAATGACAAAAAAAAAAAGGTGAATGAAGAAAGAATCCGACTCAAAAAGAACAAAAGGAAGAAAAAAAGAAAATGTAACGGAAATTATATATGTAGTAAAAAGTAAATGTGTAATAAAGTTGAATTTAAATATAGTGAAAACCTTTCCAATCCATTCCTTTAGTGAAATTACTCTACAATGTATTTCTAATGAATTCATATTAATTTCTATATTTACTCTATTTTCCCATTATTACTACAATGAAAGCGTATGGTGGTTACGGTCACTTGATTTGCTACCGTGCTGAAACACCTACTTTTACATAATTTTTATTCAAAATATACCCTCCTTGGAGGAAGTAAAGAAAAAGAAAAAGGAAAAAGAGAAGTCTAGACTTCTTGACATCATCACTTTATTATATGTAAATTTGTCAACTTGGATCCCGTGTCCATTTGAATTTTAAGATTAAAAATAATTTGAAGATTCTATCTCGAGTTCTTTTTTATCAAACCTCGTACGAAGATGAAACAAGTGTATTTGTGTGTAGCTATAAACGTATAAAAAACTGGACATTATCATGATGGTTATAATGTTGGCCAGTAGCCCGGGAGGCCTGTGTTCAATCCCAGGTCGAATCATACCAAAGACTCAAAATATGGTACTTGATGCCTCCTTGCTTAACGCTCAGCAATATTAGGTAGGGATCAAGGGTAAAGTGGAGCAATCCAGGGAAAGGAGTAGCGCCCTCCCCTACACCTCGGTGTAGTAGCTATCGAAAAGGGAGCCTTCGGGTCACCCTCGACTAAGGTCGCTAACTTTACTTACTTTTACTTATAAACGTATTAACTAAGCGTTTGTGCGTGTGCTTCTGTCGTTTATGCCGCTGTGGCGTCTCAGACGAGAAATATTAAAGAAACAGAAAAGAATAAATGAAAGGATAACAGTGAGGATGCTGGAAAGGAAGTAAAAATGGCAGAAAAAAATGGAATGCCAGGGGAAAAAGTTAGAAAAGAAAGAAATACATTGAAAATAGAAGAAAAAAGAAGGGAAAATCATGTAAACGGACTCAAAAGAAATGGTCCTAAATTTTTTATTCTTCACGTTCTGTTTTCATTTACTTATCTATCGTTTTTATCTTATTTTATTTATCTATTTATTTATTGCTTTAATGTTAAGGATAGGGACTGGTCGGGGAATAACACCGAGTGGGCAACAGCCTGTCCGGACTAATAACAAGTGCGAGACGATAAGAGCCTCACCTGTGTCAGGTATGGTCGTGGTCAACAGCGTCATAGATACACAGGCAGCTAACTAACTGCATTGGACAAATGAAATGAATGCATAGAACTTATGTCTTAAGTACAAACTTGTCTTTCATTCAATTCTATTCAACAATAGAAAAAGGTTTTATAATTGCACAGCTGAAATAAGTCAAAAGGCAATTTTCCTCACTCCTTTCGTTTTTTCGTTTTTTCGTTTTGTCTTAAAATTCATAAACATGTGGAATAAGTTACTGATATGATCGAAGAATTGAATTAGACAAGATTCTCCTTGGATTAGTTTATTATATCTATCTATCTATCTATCTATCTATCTATCTATCTATCTATCTATCTATCTATCTATCACAGTCAATTCATATCTATCTATCTATCTATCTATCTATCTATCTATCTATCTATCATGGTCAATTCATATCTATCTATCTATCTATCTAACTATCTATCTATCTATCTATCTATCTATCATGGTCAATTCATATCTATCTATCTATCTATCTATCTATCTATCTATCTATCATGGTCAATTCATATCTATCTATCTATCTATCTATCTATCATGGTCAATTCATATCTATCTATCTATCTATCTATCTATCTATCTATCTATCTATCTATCTATCTATCGCCCCGCGCGTTCTCTTTCTATCCCTATCTCTTTCTCCCCCCCCCTCTCTCTTTCACACACACACACACACACACACACACACACACACACTTTATATATATATATATATATATATATATATATATATAATTTTAAGCATAATTTTTATAGATTTGATATCATATCCTCTGAGTGCATTGCTTGCTGCTCTTAATTGGATTGAATTAATTATATACAACTGTGTTTAGCGAAAATACTTTTTTTTTTCAGTTAAAAACACGATAAGCAGTAAATTAAATAGTCCGTGGCTGGATGCAAAAAATTCTGTTGCATATTTAATTCCCTGTCAATCGACTTAATCCAACCTGTATCCACAAAGCATATTAAACTATTTTATTGTTAAAATTGTTAAATTGTTATACAGTTAAAATTTCCGACCAAATCTGTCACACACACACACACACACATATATATATATATATATATATATGTGTGTGTGTGTGTGTGTGTGTGTGTAATCTAGAAACTATGCATCTATGAGGTATACAAGTTGATTAATACTTGGATAATATACATAAATGCTTTTTCCCTGTTAAATAACGTTCTTTAAAGATGCTTCGGTTCTATGCAAGTATGATCATCCATACATTTATAAAACAATGCAGATATTAATAAAATATCTTTATGTGAATTTGTTGCTCATTCATCTGTTTTTCAGAGAACTTTTCACTTGTCTTTAAGCAATTCTCAGTTAATGAATGTTAATACTTTGAATGAATATTGCCACGTATATACTGTCTAGGAGTTATAAGATCTTTTTCAATTGTTAGTGGGGGTAGTCCCCGTAGCGTAATGGCTAAATTTTTGGACTGCGACATCGTCGTAAGCGAGTTTGAACTACATTCACGCTAGTACGTTTACTCTCGGACAAATATCATAGGGAAAAGTGCTAAAATCAAACACTAACAATGGGTTTAAGGACAATATTTCGTCCTTTATTAACAATCTCCCCTACACCTTGTTGTAGTAGCTATTGAAAAGGGAGCCTTCGGGTCACCCTCGACTAAGGTCGCCATCTTTTCTTACTTTTTATATATGTATATATATATGAATAGTTTCAGTTTCATCCTTAAATTGAAAATGCTTTATCTGAGGGGATACAGTTGAATACTGACAATTTGAATTTATCCCTTTTAACTGTGGGTTCCACTGTTTTTCTATAAGAATGGTTTTGGCATTAAATAACCAATGAAGGTTACATTAAACAGGTATACAAGCCAAATTCAAATTGTCTAGTATCAACTGTGGAACCCCTCAGATAAAGCATTTTCAATTTCAGGATGAAACTGAAACTATGCATATAAATATATATATATAAAAAGTAAGTAAAGATGGTGACCTTAGTCGAGGGTGACCCGAAGACTCTCCTTTCAATAGCTACTACACCAAGGTGTAGGGGAGGGTGCTACTCCATTCCCTGGATTGCTCCACTTCACCCTTGGTCCTTAATTTATAATGCTGAGTCTTAAGCAAGGCGGTATCAAGTACCATTTTTTAAGTCTTTGGTATGACTCGACCTGGGATTGAACCCAGGTCTCTCGGACCATTGGCGAATACTCTACAGGCCAATTCTTAAACTAGTAGACAAATTCACATACCTAGGAAGCAGCGTCAAATCAACCGAAAAGGACATCGAAACGAGGTTAACGAAAGCATGGACAGCTATCAATAGGCTATCGACTATATGGAAATCGGACCTAACCGATAAAATGAAACGCAGTTTCTTCCAGGCAGCGGTCACATCGATACTGCTATATGGATGCACTACATGGACGCTAACAAAACGGCTGGAGAAGAAACTAGATGGCAATTACACAAGAATGCTGCGTGCAATCCTGAACAAGTCCTGGCAGCAGAACCCCACAAGACACCAACTGTACGGCCACCTGCCCCCTATCACGAAAACTATTCAAATTAGACGAACCAGACATGCAGGACATTGCTGGAGAAGCAGAGATGAACTCATAAGAGATGTACTCTTATGGATCCCCACACATGGCCGCGCAAAAGCAGGACGACCAGCACGAACGTACATTCAGCAGCTATGTGAGGATACAGGTTGTTGTCCTGAAGACCTACCTTGGGCGATGAACGATAGGGAGGAGTGGCGAGAGAGGGTCAGGGATATCCGTGCCGCCAGCACGATATGATGATATATATATATATATATATATATATATATATATATGTGTGTGTGTGTGTGTGTGTGTGTGTGTGTTTGTGTGAGCGTGTGTGTGTGTGGAGAAATGGTAGATTTGGTGAATCTGACCAGATGATAAAATATGAGAAAAAGAGATAAATTAAATACTTACAATGAGTTTAATGGCAAATTTTCGTTCTTTATTAGCAGAAGAACTTCATCAGATTGTTAATAAAGAAAGAAATATTGTCCTTAAACCCATTGTTAGTGTTTGATTTTAGCACTTTTCCACTAATCGTTATCATCTTGTTAGATTTACCAAAATCTACCATTTCTTCATACTGTCGGAATCGATAACCACACTTTCAATATTTAAAGACTCCGATAAAGTTCATCTGTTAACATAGAACGAAATATTACTAGTAAACCCGTTGTATGTATTTGATTTAACCTCCTTTCTACTTATTTTTATTATGTATATATATATATGCATATATATATATATATATATATGATAAAAACAAGTTGAAAGTTCTTAACCATACTAATATATATATATATATATATATAAATATATATATATATATATATATATATATATATATATATTAACTAGGTTAAGAAGAGTCTTTGTCTGCACAACTAGAGTTATGCAGGCCTAGGACTACATTTACCCTCTATTTGGTGCAAAAGGAGAGGTGGTTTCGCATTGCTGGAATCTCCAAATCCAATGACTGTGCTTACCTACTTTTATTTGTTTTTAACAGGTACAACAGCTTAATTCCAATCCAAAGGCATAAGGCAGAGGATTATTTGTTTATTCGTCAGGGTCTTATGAAACTGAGTAAGTAGAACTTTCGCAGAAAAACTGGTTGAGTTTAGTAAACTTTTACATAAACAATGTTGCAGTTGTTATTTCTTTGGAACATTTTGACTGGGAAGATGTCCCTGGGAGTTAAAATCAGCAATTGCCTTTGTTTTCCTGAGCTTTTTTTTATTCTCTTATAGCCTGCTCGACCTGTCACAGCTGGTTTGAATTCAAAGTTATCTTTCTAGGTCGGTTGCTCTACAAAGACAAGAGAACCCAATTTTCCCAATTATATTACCTTTAGCTAAAGAATAGAATAGATGAAATATTGCTTTTGCAAAGCTCATTGGTTCGAAGTGAAACGCAAACAGCATTATTCAAAATTCGAAACTGACTTGTCTGTTCTCAACATCGATAACTATTAAATCACATGTACCTCACAGATCGATACATGCATAAATTCATACATCATAGCATTTACTATAAAGTAATTCCACATGAATTAGCGTTATGAACTAAATTCGCCATGGTGATTTAAATTTGTGCATGATTAAAACTATTAGTAAGGAGGTCATGCAAAGTATCCTCAACTTGCACCATACTATCCTAATTATGAGTCCGGCCAAGTCAGCTAGGAATGTTGAATACATTGACTGCATCTCTACAGAAGAATAAGACCTTCCTACAATGGATGCCCTAGATATGATACAAAATCATCTGATGGCAAAGCTCTTGTCTTGAAGATGTGGCGAATGCAAGTTCACTTCATTGCCATTAGTCCCACGTTCACTTTGACCCGGAGCGGTAGCATCTGATAGGGTTCTATCTATGGATCAAATAGCACTGTTGGCATTAAAACTGTGTAAACAAGTTGATATTTAATTCAATTGTTTGTGATATATAGCAATACTTAGAATCATTTAACAGTATGGAAAAATGAGCTCAAGCTCGTTTGAAAATACCATCAACAAAATGTGTTGCGAAATCATTTATTTAATATATATCTAAAAATTGGATTTGGCTTTAAATAACCTACAATGGTTGATATGCCATAAAACCCAACCAAACCAAATCATATATATTTAAAATATATGTATGAAAAAAGAAAATCGGCTCATTTGTCTAGTGAGTAGAGTGTTCGCCAATGGTCTGGGAGACCTGTGTTCAATCCCAGGTCGTGTCATACCAAAGACTTTTAAAATGGTACTTGATAACTTCTGGCTTAAGACTCAGCAATATAAGGTACGTATCAAGGGTAGTGGAACAATCCAGGGAAAGAGTAGTGCCCTCCTTTACATCTCGGTGAAGTAGCTTTTGAAAAGGGAGCTTTCTGGTCGCCCTCGACTACAGTCACCAACTTATATGTATAAAGAGGATTTGGCATTAAATAACCTACAATGGTTGATATACCATAAAACCAAACAAAACAAAACCGTTTCTAGTACAAAGATAACGCCAAGATAATGATTGCAGGAACATTTTGCATTCATACTTGGTTCAAGCACTAAATTTAATATGTTACTGTCAAGGGGTACAATTTTAAAGCAATTTCCCTACGGTAAAGTTGAAACTGAGTGTTCACTCTGAGCAACAAACCCGTTATCATAGTACCGGCAGTTGCACACCTGCATATGACGCAAAATGATACATGAAGTTATGCAAAAATACTAATACTTCTTTATGTGCATAGACACCTAGAAAATTAAAGAAAAAAAAAAGCATGTATGTGGACTTATATACATATTCATGAGCCTTTTCTGAAATTAATGATCATTTTTACGAAGATCGGTTGTCTGTTTCAAAAAACAGCATGAAAAAAAAAAAAATTAATCCTGACAGCCCACCACTATAAGGACCACTATCAACATCACACCCAACAAAACCGACAACAATAACAACAACATGAAGACAATAACAAAATTTATAATACATGAATGAATACATTGATCTTTGAGACAGACGTATTGAATAACGTTCACCTACGCGTTGCCCAGTTATACGTTGAGCACAGATGGCCAGATAAGGGATAATTCAAAACGGTGTGACACATATGCACATTCATGTATGTACGTACACACACACACACACACACACACACACACACACACACACACATTGAGATAAACATATTGTATATATTTTGGAAATATCTCTTCTCTGATACATGTCCGCACTTTTAAAAAAGTTTTAAATAAAAAATAACTAATAAGATGTGGGCATACAAGTTCATTGAAATCTACAATGAATATTATGAAATTTAAATAAATGCAAATTATGAACTTAGTAAATTTATTTGTGGTTTCTAACAGGAAAGTTTGTGCTTTTTAACAAAAACTTAGAGAAATAGAAATGTTGGAAAGTTATGGTCGATTGTAAAAACTTAATACTTTTTTTTTTTTTCGATCGGGGGTATTTAGTATAGTTCTTCATCGACTTGACTAATCTTCTTTGCGTAATCTATTTAAGTCTACAAAATCAGAGGTGTTATCATTTTTACATAAATAACAAGGTTCGTTTTCATATCTTAAAATAGTTGATATGGTATTGAGTTTTTGTTAACTTTTTACGGGCACTAATCTACATGCATTTTAAAAGTAATTGTCTGTTCATTCTGCTTGCAACTTGCAATAGAAACTGTACAAGTCTTACCTTTATACTGAATTCAATAGGAATTAAATGAAACACACACACACACACACACACACACACACATACACACACACACACACACACACACACACATATATATATATATATATATATATATATATGAATCTATATTTTTAAATTTGAAATTTTCCTTTTTATTAACATACTGTGTTGATATAGTATCAATATGGGTAAAAGTTTCCTGTTTCTTTTGCTACTGTTCAATATGACTCTAGTTCTCAAAAAAGACTGCAAACTATTACGCAACCCTGATAGATTTTTAAAAGGAGACATGATTCAATAGAACGTGTAATCAATTTAAAGCGCAAATAGTGCAAATAGTTCCATTATTAATGACTTGATATGATTTCAATATGCGAATTTAGACTCTTTATTACAACTTTTTTAATAACTTAATAATACCTAAATAACAAAATATATTCAATAATCTTTGCTGTGAGTTAAAATCATACCAAGACAATACATTTAGAACATATAGGTAAAAGCTATAGCAAAGATACCGGTAAAAAATATGTGCTGATGACAAATAAAAATATATTAAAGACTCTAAAAAAAGAAAGGATATCACAGAGAATACACTTGAATAATACTTTCAAAATGGCTGAAACAAGAACGCTCAGAAAATTAAAGTACAAAATCATTGATAATTTATGCGAAATTATCAAATGATTTAATCAAATTTTGTCATCTGTTTACTGTTAGTAGCTATCTGAAGAACACTTTGTGTTATAGCACAAAATATCTATCTATCTATCTATCTATCTATCAAGAGAAAGAGAGAGAGAGAGGGGGGAGGAATAGAGGGAAAGAGAGAGTGAGATAAGGGGGTATTGCTAAACATTGATAGAAGGACTTCCTCTTTATACAATGAGTAATCATATAACATAAGACGTATATATATATATATATATATATATATATATATATATATAGAGAGAGAGAGAGAGAGAGAGAGAGAGAGGGAAACAGGGAGAGAGGGGGGAAACAGAGACAGTGACAGAGAGAAAGAGAGCGAGAGAAAGAGAGGGAGATAAAGAGAGAGAGAGGGGGAAAGGGACAGGCAGATATAGATAGATAGACAGATAGAGACAGTCATACTGACTCACTTATTATTTCTTTAAGATTAACTCACGGATTTTGAGAACAGACAATAGACTTTTTGTTACGAGTGGCAACGGTTCAAATGAAATAACTTCGTATTTACATAGCATAGTTTAGCTGAGTATTCTTCTATTACTAGCAAATACATTACTGTATTTGTGTAAGTCATCTTCTTAATAATAATAATAATAATAATAATAATTGCAGCAAACTGGCACAAAAGGAGTACAAAACCAGCCACGACTAGTTGGGAAAGGTGATACACAGGGAATTCTGCAAGAGATTAATATTTGACTTAACAACCAAATGGTGTATGCACAATATAGAATCTTTCCTAGAAAATGAGGTTCATGAAATTTTCTAGGACTTTGAATTACCAACGGATTATCGAATGATGGTCAAAATAAGTAAATACAAATACCTGGAAATAGAAATGGAAAAAAATGTATTATCTTAAAACTACCATCGCGCCAACACAAGTGAGTGCTCTGGTTATGATCAAGAAAGGGAAAGTAGATACATAAACATGATAACTGATTGTCCCAGCTTATATGAAATACAAAAAATATGTAATTTGAAGAAAAGCCCAACTCCTTATACTATCAATGTGATTAGATGATATCACCCAAAAAAGGCAACACTAAAGATAAATACATATAATACATCTAATCACTATCTGCCCTCAGCCTAGGTCTTGGGTAAAGTACCTGGTGAAGGATTGTAAGAAACGGAATATAGATATAAAAAGTATATAATAATAGTATTACGGACCACCTAATCCTGGACAGAAGATCAGATCTTAGGCTTCTAAACAAGGGAAAAAACCCAAAAAAACTTGTATTATGGATTTTGCTGTTCCGACGAATCACAGAGTTGAAATAAAATAAAATAAAAAGATAGACAGGTGCTTGGACTTGCCAGAAAAATAAAATAAAAACTGTGGAACATGTAGATGATGGTTATATCAAATTTGGTACATTTGAATCAGCCCTCAAAGGCTTGAAAAGAGAAATAAAATAATTGGAAATCAGAGGAAGAATAGAGATCATTCAGATTGTCAGGAAATTGATCATGAGTGAAATTTAAACTGTCACAACTGGTATGAAAACAAAAAGAAGAAGATAATAATAATAATAATAATAATAATAATAATAATAATAATAATAATAATTGAGATTGGTGCTTTCGGTACAGTAACTAGAGGATTATTAAAGGGACTGAAGGACTTGGAAGTTCGTGGACGGGTAGAGACCATCGAAACAACAGCATTATTGAGAACGGTCAGAATACTGAGAAGAGTCCTGGAAACTTGAGGAGACTTGCTGTCACTCAAACTCCAGAGAAAGACCATCGGCTAAGACTCTTGTGAAAAACTCTCAAGGAGTAAATAATAACAGTAATAATAATAAGAGGATGGTGATACCACAGACATGCAGAAGAGTACCGGAAACTCTGGAAAGAAAAACTCTGGAGAGAAAAACTCGCAAAATGTCAAATAAATGCAATAACAAGTATAATTATGATTATACAAACAAATGGTATATGCATAACCCAGAATCCATCATGGAGAATGAAATGCACAAACTTCTCCAGGATTTTGAGATACAAATGGATCACCAAATCTCGGCCAGACGATCAGACCGAGTGATAGTCAACCAAAGAAAAATAAATGAATAAAGGGAGAGAGAACCAGCCGATTTTTGGACTTGGCTGTTCCCAGCAGACTACAGTGTAAAACTGAAAGAAAACGAAAAGAGAGATAAGTACCTGGACCTTGCTAGAGAACTGAAAAACTATGGAAGGTGATACCCATTACAATTGCTACGCTCGGTACAGTCAATAAAAGATTGATATAAGGACTGGGGAACTTGGAAATAAGAAGACGATCGAAGACCATCCAAACTACATTATTATTAAGAATACTGAGAAGAGTCAAGGAGACTTGAGGAGACTTGCTGTCACTCAAACTCCAGTGAGAAACCATCAGCTAACACTAGCGTAAAAAATTCTCCAATAATAATAATAATAATAATAATAATGATAATAATAATAATAATAATAACATTGCTAAGAATGGCCAGAATCTTGAGACGAGTCCTGGAGACTTATGGAGACTTGCTGTCACTCAAACTCCAGTGAAAAACCATCAGTTAACACTGATGTGAAAATCTCTAAAGGAGTAAATAATAATAATAATAGTTTAAATGACTTAAACTGCAATCAGATATCTGTAATTTTTCAATATATGTATATTGTTCCTAATCCTGAAAATCTTCCCAAGTAAGAAACTACATAAAAAAGAGTTCATCCTATATTAGAAAAAAGAGACTCTTAATATACAAGCTATTGTAAAATGAATTTACGAGAATCTCCTGATCGAAACGTAAGTACAAAACAAAAAGGGATTGATGTAACAGCCTGAAGAAATAAATTCACAGTATTGATTAGAAAATACTTCCGATGTATTCCCAATACACACTCAATCAGTGGCTCGCAAACAACTCAAACACAATGTAACTTGCAAAGTGAAATCAGTGACTGAAGATTGTGCTGATCGAACTTTTTGTGAACTAGATTATTGTAGAAACTAAAATAAGTCAGAGTACATTAGTATAAGGTAATCTCAGGCTTATAAAATATTCAGTAGGAGTAGTCTTAGCGAAACGTTTACGACGTAGGAAATAGAATTGGTCACCTGAATTCAAATGATGGATGAGACTGCTGTCACTTCACACCAATGCCCTTCGGAAAGGCATGTGTTCATTAAGTCTCTTATCAGCCATAAGTAAGTTGTTGGGTAGCTGGAGTTCTTTATCTTAATAAGGCAACCAGTCTGGGAGAAGGAAAACTCTAAATTCAAATTAACTGTACCCCGCCTAAAAATTGACCTTATGTTACATCCTATTTTTGTTGGTAGGGTTGGTTAATACATACAAAAAGTTTAATGAATTATTATTTAATATTAAATGGGCCATAAAATTTTATGATTTTTATTGAATAGATATTCGCATCTGCTTATACAGATACTTAGAGCATTTTTCTCTGGATTTTTATCCACAAATTTGTAAAAAATGGCTTTTAACTTTTAATGAATAAAATAAAAGTATAAAGAAATGGTTACAACTAAGAATCACATGTTGTTTGTGGGTGTGCTCGTGGTGTAATGGTTAAAGCGATGGACTGGGAAATCATAGAAAGCGAGTTCGTATTCCAGTCAAACTATTACGTTCACTTTCAGGTAAATACCTTTAGGAAAGGTATGAACCCTCTTATCCTTCCAGCTATGAGTTATGTAAGACCACTACTGTTTTTCTTGGAGAATGGTTTCGGCATTAAATAACCTGAAAAGATTGATATGTCATTAAACAAACCAAGCATATTGTTTGAAATAAATTTTCAGAATATCAAAATGATAAAAGAAATCGTAAGGGACTTACAACTCATCTGATTTTTTTAGTTTGGTAAACAGGGAGAAATGTTCATTTCCTACTTGGAGGTAAAGTTTTAAAGTTTCAAAAAGTATTGAAATTAATAGGACAATCAAGTACAAGTATCATTTACGTAATCTTCTATTAATCTAGTTTTGCAGCCCAATAAATTCAGAAATTCTGAGAAAAATGTGTTAATTTATTTCTTATTGTGTCCTCGTGGCGTAATGGTTAAACCACTGGACTGCGGACTTATAATAAGTGATCTCGAACTCTAGTTGTACTATTACGTTCAATTTTAGACAAATACCCTAAGAAAAGGTAAGAATCCGCTCCTCCTCTCAGCTGTGGGTTAAATAGTACCACAATTGTTCTTCTAGGAGAATGGCTTTGGCATTAAATAACCTACAAAGGTTGATATGCCATTAAACAAAGGAACCAAACTAATCTTATTGTTTCATATGTTTCCTTTGATACTCATAAATTTACACTAAACTTTTGAATATATCATGAAGATGCATTTACAGACGTTTTGTAAGAATTTTTAAAATTTGTCATAGTCTAAAGTTATATCAGAACATATATTTTTTACTTACAATTTTATATTCAAATATATAAACTATGATGCTATTGGTTAGCGATTTTTAATTCATAGAAACTTATTGCTTTACAAGAATATGACCATTTTTCCCAAAATAAAATAAATTCTCAGTTTGAGAAACGGGCTTAAAGGAAAAAATTTTAGACATAAATGTCTAAATTTTTTTTTTATATTACAAATAAAATGGTTACACATACACCCACATTCACACACATATAAATATGCACATACGCATAAATACATACATAAGGACGCTCCCCACTATATATATATATATATATATATATATATATATATATATATATATATATATATATATATATATATATATAAGCACGCACATACACAAACAAACACACATGCATACATACATAAGTATAAACAGAAACATACATTCATACACAATTACGGACACATACATACATAGCTCGTGCTCAAGCACTTATACATACATTCATACATGCATAACCGCGCACACAAACATGTACACATACATACATAAAAATGCGTGTACTAGGAAATCAAACACACACATATATACATAAGAACAGAGAGAGAGAGAGAGAGAGAGAGAGAGATGAGAGAGAGAGAGAGAGGGGGAGAGAAAACACGCACAGTCATACATGTTAGTACATTTACATATATATACATATGTACATTTGCGTATCTTTGTCAGTATCTCCATTGACTAAAAATGAAAAATGCATTTATGTATATCCAGTTTCCAACACAATTTACTTCGTCAAAGCATTTAAATCAGTGTTTTATATATCTCAAACATTATACAATGAACATTTCAAAACATTATACAATGAACATTTCAAAACAAAAATTGATAAACTCTGACGTGTATAACGATAGACACAAATAGACGCAAAAAAGATGAATATAGATACATACAGAGATAGTTTGATAAAGTGTGCATGCATGTGAGCGTGAGAGAGAGAG
Source organism: Sepioteuthis lessoniana (assembly GCA_963585895.1). Lineage (NCBI taxonomy): Eukaryota > Metazoa > Mollusca > Cephalopoda > Myopsida > Loliginidae > Sepioteuthis > Sepioteuthis lessoniana. Next base: position 78,640 of record CAUZXS010006463.1, read on the forward strand.
AGAGAGAAGAGTAGAGTCAGAGAGAGAGAGAGAGAGAGAAGAGTAGAGTCAGAGAGAGAGAGAGAGAGAGAGAGAGAGAGAGAGAGAGAGAGAGAGAGAGAATGTGTCTTTTCAATGAAAATTATTGCAGGTTTATATAATTTGACGTGAATTCACTAGTATGCTTTGCTTAAGTTTTTCCATTCCTTTTTAATCTTAAACTTTTTCGCCCTTAATTTCTCACTTAATGCCTTGGTAATTGACGATATTGAATTTATAATGATGTTAGCTTGAAACATTTTTAGTTTTAACAAAGGCATTTAAAAGATCAATTTATCAAACGCTGTTTCGCCAAATAGCAGAACTCGTATTCAGAGTATCCAATGAAGTCACAAGGAAACTGAAACTCCTAGAACTATCACGCCATTGCTTTATAGACAATTGCTCATTACCAAAATCAATGTAAATCAATATTTCAAGTAAGTCTTTCTATTGTAGAAAGAAATCTACAGAAGAAAAATTGTCTGGTAGAAATGCGTATCGAAGAGGTGCAGTCCAAAATATTGTGATGCCTTTATAATCCTTCTATCAAATGTGTGATCATTCGGATAAATGCCTGTTGAGTTTCATTTCGTAAATACGTAAGCATACACAAAACTCTAATCATCTCTGGTTGAACGAATATCATGGCTCAAACTAAAAGCTACAAAAATAGACTCAATAAGAAAAATCCTTTACGAAGGCATTCGTGGTGAAATAGTTATTGTATTATAAAATAAACTCGGTAATTTGAGTTCAAACGCTGGATGAGGCTGTATGCATTTCACATAGCGTTAATACACCCTAGAGAAAGTATGAATCAAACTATTCTTCCGCCAGTTATAAACAAATAGTTGAGTAGACTGGACTCTTTAACCTTGGTATGGCAACCGGTCTAGTAGAAGGAAAGCTCTGAATTCAAATCCACTAAAACATTAAGCTCGTGCCACACCCTGCTCATGAGGACAATTTGGTAAATACTTAAGAAACTTTTAAAAATTCTTCAAACTAATTTCATGGTATTTATTAGTATTCGTATTTCGTTTATTGATATAGGAAATAAATGAAAATGAATCGATGAAGAGCTCATTTTTTAACTATGGGAAATGTAAAAAAAGACACTATTGAGGGTAAAACAGTCGGATACAGTACTCACCCAAAAAACACTTGCGGGCATAGTTCAGTGGTAGATCGCAAAAATACAGGTCACTATGTCTTAGATTCTAATTCCGGTGCCAGTGCAGTGATATTGGTCATCATGTGTCCACCTAGGAAACTGAAAACTTTGATTACAAACCTAGGCAAAAATCCTGCTCCAGAAGCAGGTAGAAAAGCTCTCATCAATTCCACGATCAAAATCGAACTTCAATCTTTACAAATCGGTAAGTTCATCAACTGAAAACTTCACCCTCAGATAGTTACACATATTTATCAATTAGTTTGATCAGAAAAAAAAAAGATACCAATATAATGTATCTTATTTAAGGCAATTAATAAAATCAAGATTGTTAAAAGATGAGCAGCAATGTTCGGCGTTGTAAAACTTTTTTAACTGGTCAAGATTTTGGTCAGAAATTCTTCATAAGGTCACTTTAATTTGAAAGTCGGAGTATAGTTTTTCTTTTTTTTTTTTTTTTTTCCTTTTTTTTTAACGATTTACAAAGAACTCCAGAAGGAATTACGAATTTAAAACGGACATCTGAATCAAATATGAATTTAAAAAGAATTTCTGAAGTATATAAATATTCATTTCATCTCGCAGGTATTAGCTTAAAAAAAATAAGTTTCTCATTATACGACGTAAATAACACGTATATGGAGTTAAATGTTTGTAGACTACAAGTACAGAACAAAAAAACTTAAGCTAACATTTCGAAGAGATTTTTAAATTCCATACAACGAATTCATGATAGATAGATAGATAGATAGATAGATAGATAGGTATATCGATGGATAAAAATTGAGGTATCGGCCTGCATGCAGAGAACCATGCCTATATGCTTACAAACATGTGCAGTATATATGTAACACTGCGTGGGAGAGTTACATTAGATTTATTGCCCTACAGAATAGTGAATATATACACCAACAGTTTGAAACTACCAACATTGTATTTTCCCTGTAAATTCACATTTGGCCATTCAAATAAAAACTTAGCTACCTAATTATTTTACTAGAAAGTTTTGAAAAGTTTCGGTAATCTATTTTAAAAATCTATCTATCAGAGAATCATGCATAGAAATACAATAGAGTTGATGAAATTGGCTTATAGCATAGTAAATGGCATCTATAATGATATATATATATATATATATATATATATATATATATATATATATATATATATATATATATATATATGGTGTAATAAAATTATAGTAAAAACAACCCGATCGACAGAAATAAAATATGTACAAATAATTATAAACGGAGCGAACGCAATAACATTGAGAAAAATCGTGTTCATACGCGTACACTAATATAATCCGGAAAATGAATAATATATCTACGATCCTCAACTTATATATATATATATATATATATATATATATATATATATATATATATATATATATATATATATATATATATATATATATATATAAGTTTCTGATTTTGGTTAAATCAAATACAACTCTAATACAGCTAAAAATGTTAACGCATTTATGCATAAACACTCTGCAAAAGAAAAAAAAATGAGTATTCAGATAGTATAGTCTGTGCTTACCCGTGTATGAATTTATAATTTACTAAACTCGAGTAAAAACGGCGGGAAAAATGATTCATCAAGAAAATCGTCAAATATCATGTTATGAATGACAAACAAAAGCAAATAGATAAATAACTACTCGAAAATATTACTGTTTACATATACTTATTACTTTAAGTAGGCCATAAATACAATTTTTTAAATCTTATAACAAAACTATCATTTGGCGATAATGTGTGATAATATTTTTATATAATATAATCATGCTTAGATTTAAATATGTATTAAAGTAATATTCTATACATATTCAAAAAAGAAAAAGGAAAGACCGTTTAAAACAATGAATAAAATAGACACATAAGAAATCAATAAATGGGTTATTATTATTATTATTATTATTATTATTATTATTATTATTATTATTATTATTATTGTCATCGTCGTCATTGCAGCCACAATTCTTGTTTCTGCTGTTGTTGTCGTTCGTATGACAGACTTTACCATTATAATCGTGTGTTTGATTTTCAGGACGTTTTAAGCATAAGGCACATTCTGAACAGATATGTTTGGCAAACTGATTAAAAATTTCAAGATCTTATATATTAAATTAATTTCTTCACTTTTAAATAAATCATCACCATCATCATCATCATCATCATCATCATCATCATCATCATCATCATCATCTCCTCTCGTTTAATATGAATATCGAGTTCCTGTAGTGATCTGACATTGTAATATTATTATCGCTGTTATTCGGAGAATTTTGTGACTAGTACTTTTCGTTCGTTTTCGTAGTAATCACCATTATCATAATCGTAGTCTTCATCATCATACACTCTGTGGTTAATGCTGCTGCTAATGATGATGATGAGTTATTATTGAAGTTGATTTTATTTAAAATATTTTCAACTTTAAATCGATATCTTTGTAAAAAGTCTTGTTCGCAATCATAAATTTTATTCCGACTTTAAAAAAAATGACGACAGACTTTAAAGATTTGAAAAACAATCCACAAGATAAATTTATTCATTTTATTGGAGTTTAAAAAATACTGAAATAGCTATATGAAAAAATTCCTAAACCTTATTCTGATTTTATCTCCGAGTGAAGTAAACGATCATTGAAAAGAGGCGGGGTTTTCACTAATTTTTCACTGATATCACGTGATGTGTAATTTTATCAGAGTTAAATAATAATCTTCATGGAAAATTTTAAAATAAACGTCAATTTAATGTTGAATTATATTAATTTTCATGAATGTAAAATGTTTTAACTAGATAAGTAGACATTTTGGGAATGGGAAATTAAGGTTAGATAATTCTGTCTAGAATTCTTGAATATTGCTGTCTCTGTCAAAAAATTGTTTTGAATTATTGTTTAGTATAGAGCAGAATTTCTATCTTCAAATCAATAGAAGGATAGGATAAAATCATTATGATTCCTTTAGTTGGGATTTATTTAAGTTTACAAATTTACGACTCTGATTGTAGCTTTTTTGTCAGATGAGTAAAAGACTACAGAAAAATATTGTTTGAAGATCATTAAAAACTCGTGCAGAGAAAAAAAAAGAAAAAATATTAAAGTGATGATTTTAACCAAATTAAACTAACAACTGATATAATCATCATCTCTATCAGCAGTAATATCGATTTACCGCCAAAACCACCACGACCACCACCATCATCACAACCACCAGGACTAGCACCACCACCACCACCGCCACCACCGTCATCATCATCATCATCATCATTAAAACTTGTTACAAAATGTGAAAATGAAATAAGAGTGTATAGACACAATTATACACACACACACACATATATATATATATAGACACGCATACATACATATTTATATATATACATATACACATTTATATATATATATATATATATATATATATATTTACATGCATATATATATATATACATGCATATATATATATATATATATATATATACGCACACACACACACACACACACACACACACACATATATATATATATATATATATATATATATATACGCAATTATCAAGTACATTAAATATATAAACAAAAATGCAGAAACAAAAGTAGTCGATAACATTTTAAACAATGGAGAATTAGGCTATTTTTGCTATTGTGCATTGACATACCAAAAACCAATAGTTTATCGTGTATTTTACAATTCTAAAAGTCTCTTTGAAAAAAAACAGAAACTCTATCACACTACTTCATAAACCTAAGGTCTGTTGACAGGCAAGAAACTCTAATACCTTCCTATCGAGCTTCCATCTGGATTAGTTCCTATAAAGTAAAGAACAATATAAATCGTTTCAGCTTACACAAACACCATCACAGCAATAATGATTCTAACCCGTATGGCTTATTCATTTCCATTTAACGTTTATTTTTAGAAGGTTTTTCTCACTGATTTTTCATTTTTCAATCTATTATTTTTTGGCAGATTAATAACTTTTTATAACTGATTTACAAATTTTTGGGTTTCCTTTTTCTGGAATATATATATATATATATATATATATATATATATATATATATATATATATATATATATATATATATATGTGTGTGTGTGTGTGTGTGTGTGTGTGTGTGTGTGTGAGTATCGATCTATTTATGGTTAAGGAGTCATGCCTTACGAAAGAACTGTGTTTGCAAATTTCCTTCGGAGTCAAGAGATTTTGATTTTCAGTTAAGTATACATAGACACCTGACAGTAACGCGGAAAAGAATCGGTTGAGAATTTATGAAAAGACAACTAAACATTAAAATAACTTAACGACAACTAAACATTAAAACAACTTAAAGAGCAAAATTTCAGTACGCATATTCTATCCGTCCATTTTTGACTGTCTGTCTATTTAACTCTCTCTCTCTCTCTCTCTCTCTCTCTCTCTCTCTCTATATATATATATATATATATATATATATATATACATATGAGAATTTATCTCTCTCTCTCTATATATATATATATATATATATATGAGAATTTATGTGTATGCTAACGTTTTTGATTTTATATGTGTACACTGATTAATTAAAATTTATCACTGGTTTAAGAAAAGTTGGTTTGATATGAATATCATTTTTGTAATTTTATCTTTTAGATGAACCCTGTTTATTATTATTATTATTATTATTATTATTATTATTATTATTATTATTATTATTATTTATGCATTTATCATCTTAGTTTTAGTTGCTTTTTAATCGCAAAAGATTTGTTTCGTTACCTCTACAGTATATATATATATATATATATATATATATATATATATATATATATATATATATATATATTTCGATCCCAGATTCGGGAATCTAGCCTGTCTATCCACACTGAAGAATTCTGATAGATAGAAACAGTCAGTCTGTGGATGACAATATATATATATATATATACAGAGAGAGAGAGAGAGAGAGAGAGAGAGAGAGAGAGAGAGAGAGAGTCAAAGAGATAGAAACAGAAACTGGTAGAGATCCATTATTTTACGAGACTAACCAATCCAATAATAAAAATTTATTATTATTATTTAACTCCTTCTTAATTCTTCACAGCAGCTTTAATTCGGGTTTGAAACTAGTTTGAGTGACAACAAGTCTTTCCAGATCTCTTTTCATCTTTTATTATTATTATTATTATTATTATTATTATTATTATTATTATTATTATTATTATTATAACTATTATTATTATTGTTTTTGTTGTCATTAATTAATGTCAATTAATTAAATGCTTAATTATAAAATTGTTGGTTTATGTTAGGCAAAATTATTCAAGGACATATTCAAATCATACAAGTACAAATTATCTGCATATTTTTATTGAATATGAAAAACTATTACCGACAATCAAATAAAATAACAGACATTACATTTATTTTTTTTAAAGATATGGATTCATGAATATTTGTATTGTTTAGCACATGGAAAGATTAAGTTGGATCTTTGATAATTTTCTTTGTATTATGTTGGACTTATATATGTATGTATGTATGGATGGATGTACGTATATATGAATGTACACCTTTATCAACTATGCTATTTTGTGTGTAATATATTTTGGCATATAGAAATATAGATGTACTCTAAACTTCTTCATTGCGACTAGAAACAAACTATGATTTTTCAATTAAGATTTAACTAAGAACATTTTAGCAGGATATTGTTTCTTCAAATACTGTCTTGATTTTATGTTCATTTATGAGGCTAACGTAGGCCTTCTAAAATATTTAGTTTACAAAGACGTATTTTTCTCGACTTAGATAGGTTTTTACACCTATTTTATCTGGTGACTTTGAGACAAATACAAACAGTTGCAATGAATATTATATATATATATATATATATATATATATATATATATATATATATATATAATATTAATAAATGCAGATTGTTGTAAATCTATTTTCATGACAGTAAAATTTATCTTTTATATATGTTGGTATTCATAACTTAGTCTGTGTATGTTCACCTACAAAATTTAATGTCAACTATTTGCTATTATCAAACTTTATATTTGCGTGTGCATATAGCTATGTGGCCTGTGTGTTTTATCCGTACACAAGCATGCCAAATCGTTAGACGATGATAGAATAAGCAACTGACGAGCAATACCATGCGTTAAAACTGTTTATAGACTGTTGCTTTTTTTTTAAATTGCAATCTTAAAGATCAAGAGGGACTGGTATGGATATTAACCACCATTTTGCTTCATGATCGACAATTTTAAACATTTTAAAGTAAATGGATTACACATTTCTCTCATTCAAGATTATTTGAAACAAATAAACACTCCTAAAATAATCAATCTTTTTGTGTAGAACCCGGGTCAATTTATTTTTCTCTGAGATTAAGGTAAATGTCATTTTTGTATACAAAAAGCAAATACGTTCGACCTATCATTTTGGATTTATATGAGAAATTCCCGGTCTTATTAATGTTAGGACATATCCAATTGAATAAACAAAAATATATACTACTTTTTTTACCAAGTCATCACTATCATTATTATCAACATCATTCGGCGCTGTGGCTGTTGTTGGTGTAGTTTTATTATTATTATTATTATTATTATTATTATTATTATTATTATTATTATTATTATTATTATTTAAACTCCTTTGAGTGCTTTTCACATCAGCGTTAACTGATGGTTTTACACTGAAGTTTGAGTAATACCAAGTATCCTCATATCTTCAGAACTCTTCTCGGCATTCTGGCCGATATTAATAATACTCTGTTTAGTGTAACACAGTTTCAGAAATTTATCTATCTATCTATCTATCTATCTATCTATCTATCTCTCTCTCTCTCTCTCTCTCTCTCTCTATATATATATATATATATATATATATATATATATATATATATATATATATATATATATATTCAATTTCTCATATATACTTTTATATGTGGCCATAAATTGACATATATCTGATTAGTCCGGGATAAGTTATGATCGTGTTCTAAATGAATTGGATAATTTAAGATCAATATCATTTGATGAAATGAGAGAAACGGATACATGTATCTACTTAAACATATAGAAAAGTACACTCATACACACACTATCACACATACATACAGACATATATATGTATACATACATACATACATACATATATATATATATATATATATATATATATATACATATATATATTTATATATATATATATATTTACAAACATATACATATGTGAATATATAACATTTTAAAAATGATATTTCCCTGCCAATGAAAATAACATTCACATTAGAAATATACATGCATATATATATATATATATATATATATATATATATATATATATATATATATATATATATACGTAAAGATTACCTGAACGCATTTCATATATCTATCTATCTATCTATATATATATATATATATATATACATATATATATATATATATATATATATATATATATATACATATATATATCCAAGTGCATGCTTAGGAGTATACTGATATATATATATATATATATATATATATATATATATATATATATATATACATATATATATATATATATATATATATTTATATATATATATATATATATATATATATATATATATATATATATATATATATACAATCAAAGAAAGCATATATGTGTTACATACATATTTTCATACATTCATTGCTACATACAACTGTTGAAAGATATTAGTAACAAAAATAATAGTTATGACACAAATAAGACAAATCTATGAAATAAATGACACAAATTTCCAATTGTAACAAGAAAATTTCATTTTAATTGCCGTTCTAAACATGAAACAATTTGAGGTTTGGCAGTGTTTATCTACAGTTTCGTACATCATTTTGTGTTTCAGTTTCTGATCCAGGACTCTTTTGTAATCGTCACTTTTTCAGTTTAAATTAAATTTTTAGTAAATCATGTGTCAGTAATCACTTTTGCACACATAAATACTTTCATGCGTTGTAACGCACATACAGACATAAGCATACGCTCACAGACACATGTATTCACATATGAATAGTGGGTGTTTGTCTATGTATGCATGCATATGTGTTTATGTGCATGTATATGTTTATGTACATGTATGTGTGTGTGCGTAATTAAACAGATATTCTTACAGATACACGTATATCATACATTTTTATTTGTATGCATATAAATATAAATTTCTGTATATATATATATATATATATATATGTATATATATATATATATATATATATATATATATATATATATATATATATATATATATATATTTGTGCATATATATAGATACATAGATACATATATATATATATATATATATATATATATATATATATATGCATTTATGCATATATATATTGATACATAGATACATATATATATATATATATATATATATATATATATATATATACATTTATGCATATATATATTGATACATAGATACATATATATATATATATATATATATATATATATATATATACATTTATGCATATATATATTGATACATAGATACATATATATATATATATATATATACATATATAAATAAATAAATAAATATATATATATATATATATATATATATATATATATATATATATATATATAACATTTCTTAGCTTTCTTTTCTTTCTCTTTCTCTTTTCTCTCTCCTCCTCTAAATGACTTACTTTCCCAAAACCTGGTCATTGTCCTATGCCACCACTAAGTTAATTCATCACTCGAATAAGAAAAAGAATTTTCTTTAAATTCATTTCTATATGTAGTTTTACATGCTGATTGCATTATATAGATTTACTTTTATGCACGAATGTTTAATCCTGTACATAGATGCTAATAGATATGCACAACCATCATCCTGATTTCTCTTTTTCTGTCATATTTGTTTTTGAAATTTTCTGTGTATGCTATTTTTATCAAAAAATTTTGAAAATTATAGCAGTTTGAAGGATAACTGAATGAATGAATGCTACAATAAATAGTTATCAAGAAAGAGTTTTCCTTATCTGAATTTATCGTACATGAAAACATACAATGTAACCTCTAAAAAGTGTAATTCCCTAATACAATATATATATATATATATATATATATATATATATATATATATATATATATGCATGTATGTATGTATGTATGTATTACAATTTTCAAATCTAATGACTTTGATTAGATCCCAGATAACTGTAATGTGTTTATGCTTAATAGAAAAAATTAGTTGACAAATACAGAGACAAAGGAGGTATTCTTTTTTTTTATATATATAAAAGCGTGACCTGTTGCATCAAAAACGAATTTTTATCTTTAGTAGATTAGGATTAAAACAAATCAATATATTTAAGACCTATTCAAGTGAGAAAAAATTAAAAGAAACAATTTAAAAAACCTGAATAAAAAAGAAAGAAAGGAACAATACAAACCCATAGGAAAAACTAATATGAAAAGTTAGATAATGCTGATATTGAATTTTCGGAAAAAACAGATTTGAAAATTTTACAAATGAATACTTGAAGATTAAGGATGATGATAGAAAAAAGTTGTAGAGAAGATAAAAAGTTGAATAAAAAAGAGAAATATATATTTGATATTCAGAATAATTTCAAATGAAATAAATACTACTGTAAAAGATAAAAATTACATAAGAAGCACATACAAAACGTACGTATCCAAGCATATATACAAGTTGAAAATATGAATATATATATATAATATATATGAATATTAATATATATGTAATATACAATTTAAGAATCTTAAAGAAGATAATAAAAAAGAGAAAAATAAATTCTGGAAAAGATTAATAAGATTTCTGTGAAAAAAAATGTACAGGAAAGCAATAAAAGCAAGTGGTCTGGTTTCGTAATGAATTTGATTTGATTTTTAAAAATTGGTAAAATAGATTGGTGAAAAAGACTGAGATATCATTTAGGAAAAATAAAAGGAGGATGAGAAAAAGTATGAAATATAAGATTGGAATGACCAGACGCACTTTTTAAAAATTGATTGAAGAAACACTTATATATTATTCATGTAAATATAATAAAAATATGACAACTTGAGATATTCAGAAATAAAAGACATTAAACGATTTTGACACGCTCTCATTAGTTCAGTTGAGTAATC
>CAUZXS010006463.1:92500-102500 GCA_963585895.1 Sepioteuthis lessoniana
TATATACGCTTATATATAATAACATTAATAATAAAAAATATGACCCCTACAAATTTGAAGTTGAATGTGGTGTGTATGTTTTGTAATAGTTTGCATCAGCCACTGACATGGGTGGGGACGATTCTTTCGGCAGAGCAAGGGGTGACAGCTGGCTATAGGCTCCGTAACCACCTTGCATAGGTTCGTACATTTTCATGTCTAGTTTGTTTTCGGACATTAGGTTGTTGATGGAAAATGGATGATTGAACGAGTGGGGGTTAGTTAGGTGGCCTGCACTGAGCAGGGTCTGTGTGACATCATGGGGTATTTGGCGGACCGGATGCATTTCGTTCTGTTGCTGGTGTTGCTGTTGCTGTTGTTGTTGCTGTTGTTGTTGCTGCTGTTGTGCAACCGCTCCCATGTTTACTGAGGCGGGAGAGATCTCACTCTTTGGCTGGACATGGTGATCAAGTTGGTGATTAGGAGAATCGGCCACGGGACTATCAGTTATCGAGTGTGATGGCGATCCTTGTTGGCTACCTGATACATTGGCAGCAGCGCGGGCAGCCTGCTCATGGCTTCCTTTTCGGACACTTAAATCTTTTCTGCCGTCGCAAATAGCATCCGTTTTCAAACATATTACCCGAATCAGGGTGTAATGTCCAATAACTACCTTTACCAGGCCTGTCCGGAGTGCGGGCACTTTCACAAAGCAATCGTTGAAGACAAACTGTGGCGGATAGAATTCTGCCATCGCTGCTGGTTCTGTCGGTAAAACGGAAAAAGGTCCATTATGAATTGGTAAATTTCGCTCAGAGTGCACATCTTGTTGTGCGATTGTTGTATAGCCATTGTAATTAGAGATATATACGAATAAGGTGGTTTAGCATGCGTGTAACTTCGACGATAAGTTTTCTCCCGAGCTCTCATGGCTTGTGCTCTGTTAATATTGTTTATATCAACTCCTCGCATCTGCATGGGACTGTTTATTCCATTGATGGGTGCCATCGAACCCATACTTGTCATCCCATTCATCGAACTGACCCCATCGTGTTCATCGAATTCATACTCCCCATTGATGAATGCATACCCATTCCACTCATGCCCATGCTGGTTAGTGAAGGGTTCATGGTACCCATGTTGGACATGCCACCCATGGGCTGGTGTGGATAGTTCATATTGGTCATGTTCATAGATCCAACGTTACCCATTGAGTTCATGCTTGGCATGGAAGTCATGGTATAATTGTTCGTACTAACAGCATCGTACGGTGCCTTGGACGACAACATGTTCGGTTGATAATATAAGTCGGTTGTTGTCTCTGCTTGCTCACAATTCTTCATAAACTTTACACGAAAAACAAAACTTATCGAGAAGACAGCAGCAACATGTAAACCAGTCGCTTAAGTGCATCAGTAAAAATAACACCATCAGGTTGACCCTTGGTAAATATACCAATAGTAACAGTGGAATGGGACCCGCCCTCTAATCGGACACCACAAGATAGAATTTAAATTGTCGAACGCTGATTAGCAACGGGGCTTGAAAGGGGCGGTGACATAAACATGATTGACGTGGTCAGTATCGGACCCTCGCCTCCACCTTCTTTTTCTGGATATTGACTGCTGCTGCTGCTGTTGATATTTTAATGCAGGAGGTGTTGGAGATGGTGTTGCTGCTCTCTCTTTATAACACCTCCTCCTGTGTCCACTCCAACACTATAGCTCCTTGCCCCTTCTACCCCATCTTTCTATAGCATTTCAGTTTCCATTCAACAGGACTAGCTAGTTCACGTCTTTTACCCAATTCCCATTTCTCTCTTTTCTTTCGATTTTTTATTTTTTATTTCTATTCTTTATCAAAATTATTTTATGGTATCTATCTATCTATCTATCTATCTATCTATCTATCTATCTATGTTAGTCAACTGATTATCTATCTATCTATCTATCTATCTATCTATCTATCTATCTATCTATCTATCTATCTATCAAACACTTTTCTATGTATGGATTTAATCTGGCTAACATCAAAAGCAAACTAAGCTAACACTGGTAAAGGCAGTGGTGATTGAATCCCGTTAAAGTTAGGATATGAAAGCAAAATTTCATGTCAATCGCATATACGTATTACAGTGATTCGGCTATAGGAAATCCTCTTATCTCTTCGCACACTATGTTTTTATTTTCCTATACGTTTCAAGACCTCCAGCACATCTGGATATTTGAAAAAGTTTTGTGTTCGTGCCGATGCCTGTGAACTGTGATCAAACCCAGTTAAAAGTAAGGGTTCAAATGTAGATTTTTCAAGGACATACTCTCTTCACTTGGAAGATTAGAACATGAAAAAAAAAATTCTCCTTGACTACCTGATCTTATAAAACTACAATACCTGCAGAGCATACCTTTCTGTTCTTGTCTTTGAGACATTATCTTTCTTCTAGCTCTATTTCTTTAAAAACATATCCCACCTTTTTACTTGTCTATGTTGTGTTTAATAATATATGTCCCGTACTTTGATAAAAAAAAATTAAGCCCTTAAGTTTGGCTTTACAACTGAAAACGAAGAATAAACGTTTAGTAATAGATAAGAAAAACGTTAAACAACTTAAAAAAGCAAAGAATGGCATACTTCTTGCTAGTACACACAATAATATTTTCATTCATTTTCTTTCGTTCAACAGCAGACAGTATTGTACGAAGATGAATCTATTAATGCACACTTTACATTGAAATAACCCCACCAATAGCCAATTTTAAAAGATATCAGTTGTCACTGTAGTAGTGGTAGGAATAGTACAAAGGTGTTAAAAAAATGTACAGTTCAATATAGTAGTTTTGGGTAGTGCGCGAAAATTTCTGAATAAAGGGAAAATCACACACACACACACACACACACACACACACACACACACACACACACATATATATATATATATATATATATATATATATATATATATATATATTAATAACATTACAACAATAAAGATGAATTGAGAAAAAAAAAGTAAGAAGAAGATTGTTATGCCAATTTTCCAAATGATGAAGACTTGCCAGTCTTAAGAATTGGTATTTGCAATACTGATTCTGGGCTCGAATATTGACTTCTTGATCCAGCGGATAATCAAATTAGCTCGTCTGACAAATAGGCCCCTCACTCAGTCCCCTATCTATCTATCTATCTATCTATATATATATATATATTATATATATATATATATAATATAGGGTACAATTTCATGTCTAAAGCACTGTTATATATAATATTTTGGTAAATTTTGTATTATATGAATATAAAACTGACTGTCCCAATTAATGTGAGACAATTAAGAAGTACTTGTTGCAAGAAATATGTGAAATGAAAAGCTTTGATCAAAATAATCAGAGTTCATTCTCTCTCCCTCCCACTCTCTCTTACTCTCTCTCTCTCTCTCTCTCTCACACACACACACACACACACACACACACACACACACACACACACATTATATATATATATATATATATATATATATATATATATAGGTGTGTGTGCATATACGTACATGTATATGTGTGTTCAGAAAAAAAGAAAGTTGTAACGTTATAAATATTCAAAAGAAGAATTCGTCAGGTGTTAATGTCGGATATAAAGTCCCTAGCTTATCTACAATGTAAGTAGAAGCAATCGACTGGCGGTGTTATATATGTGGGTCGAAATAGTAGAAAGAGGTAGGGAAAGGTGCACACGGATGAGCTATATAGGAAGGTGAGAGTTAAATAGTGAGTGAAGTCTGGTTAAGTTAAGGTGGGATCAAGAAGAAGTGAGTGGTAGGGTTAGTAAAGGGTAAGTACACAGTAAAGAAACGGATTGCTTACCGAATTATTGTGTATATGTTTATGCAAGTGCAAGTGAGTATATGCGTATATGTATGTGTCAGGGTCTATCTAAATTTATGTAAGTATATTTATTTTGATAAGTTTATGTAAGAATATTTACTTTGATAAGTACACATAATGACATACATTCTCCGGACATTTATATGCAATTATGTACGTATTTGTACAGACACTTTTATGAGGATTTCCATTTAGATTATCAATAATGTGACTGATAAATATATTAATACAAAACATAGATAGAAAGATAGATAGATAGATAGATATGAACAGACTGAGATAGATAGATAGATAGATAGATAGATAGATAGATAGATAGATAGATAGATAGATAATCAGTTGACTATCATAGATAGATAGATAGATAATCAGTTGACTATCATATATATATATATATATATATATATATATATATATATATATATATATATATATATATATATAGATAGATAGATAGATAGATAGATACCATAAAATAATTTTGATAAAGAACAGAAATAAAAAATAAAAAATCGAAAGAAAAGACAAAAATGGGAATTGGGTAAAAGACGTGAACTAGATAGATAGATAGATAGATAGGTATGAGTAGAATGTGATATATATAAACAGAATGATATATATATCTATCTATTTATCTATCTATCTTGCTAGCTAGCTAGCTATCTTTTTATTGATGAATATTGTTTTCTAGTTCATTTTTTAATTGAAAGTAGTGTAAAAGAAAAAAGAAAATGCATACAGATATACAAAGATACGAATAATGACAAAAATACAAGAACAGAACAGCATACATACTAACTTGTCAACAGGCATATATAATATTTTTATCCGCAAAGTAATTTCAACTTACATAAAACAGAAAAATATTCTTAAAAAGTCCTAAGAAAGTATTATATGTTCATGTATACACATACAAATGCATAAGTAAAAGTTGGTGGACGTACACATACACACACACACACACACACACACACACACACACACACACACACACACACACACACACACACACACACACACACACACACACACACATAAATGTATACATATATACAAATATATATATATACATGCATACATACATACATATATATGTATATATATATATGAGACACGTATTAAAATTCCATTAAGAGAAATATGGCACTTTTCTTCGTCACATAACTATTCATTTCGAACTTCGGTTGTTGACCTGGTCATTATATCAAACCTGTATACGCTGGGCATACTTATATAAATTATTGTTTATTTCAAATGACACCTAATATATCGGTTAATAAGGTACACGCAAAAATACAACGCCACACGTAGATACACACACACACGCATTTACATCCATCCATTCATCCATCCATCCATCATCCATACATACATATATACATACATAAGATATGTATGTGTAGGTAGTTAATGTAATTCTCTAAAGAAATGTTTAGTTGGGCATATATAATGTATTTGTATACTTACAGCTATACATTGTTTATATAAATAAAAAAAATACATAATCAACGAAGCGTGTTAATACAGATGCATAGACTCAAAATATTCATGTTATTCTTTACCTACATAATCGCATATTCTGAAAATACCGTAAATAGAATGCATATCTTTATTAATATATATATATATATATATATATATATATATATATATATCTATATATATATATACTATATATATATATATATATATATATATATACTGTAGAGGTAACGAAACAAATCTTTTGCGATTAAAAAGCAACTAAAACTAAGATGATAAGTGCATAAATAATAATAATAATAATAATAATAATAATAATAATAATAATAATAATAAACAGGGTTCATCTAAAAGATAAAATTACAAAAATGATATTCATATCAAACCAACTTTTCTTAACCAGTGATAAATTTTAATTAATCAGTGTACACATATAAAATCAAAACGTTAGCATACACATAAATTCTCATGTGAATATATATATATATATAAGTAAAGTTAGCGACCATAGTCGAGGGTGACCCGAAGGCTCCCTTTTCGATAGCTACTACACCAAGGTGTAGGGGAGGGCGCTACTCCATTCCCAGGATTGCTCCACTTTACCCTTGAACCGTACCTTACAATGCTGAGTGTTAAGCAAGGTGGTATCAAGTACCATTTTTAAAGTCTTTGGTATGACTCGACCTGGGACGTTTTGACAATGATTGAAAAACTGACGTTTATTTCAAGTTGTTTGATTCAATCAAATTTAATTTCGAACGCGTGTACGAGCTCGCAGAATAACCCCCACATCCTCCCCATATATATATATATATATATATATATATATATATATATATATGATATATATATGCATACTTATATATATATAGTATATGTATACATATATTTATATAAATACATGCATATATATATATATATATTGACTATATATATATATATATATATATATATATATATATATATATATAGTCAAAATATAACCTTGTAATATGAGTAAATGTGTCTATAAGATTAGTTTTGTTATCTGGTAAACATTTACTATGCACATTAAGATTTCCCGCCTTTGTGGCAAAAAGAACTTTTTTGACGTCCACTTGAGGGATTGTGAGTTATCCTCTCATCTAAGATTACTAACAAAGAAAACTTGACCTTGGATGGGCGAAAAAAACTATTCTCATGCTTGGCTTGCCTTAAAGAGAACAACCAACAAACTCCTACTTTTACAACTGATCTAGATTTAGTTTCACACAGACACCCATTCAACCACGAAAGCACGTTTTTGGGATAATAAAACTATCTGAATGTATCATAAATTAATAAACAAACTTGCTTACCAATATTTAATTGTATGATCTCAAATTGATTGTCAATATAGTCCTTAGGTAATTAAACAAATTGCAAGTAGGAAAATTTATAAACTGAATCTGGCTCGAGCTAATGCATCCAGTGTTGATAAACCTACTATATTCGTTGATTGTCGGCAAAAAGTACTCGAAATCACTGAGACATACATACTTACATACACAAACCCATACGCAGACACACACGGACACACATATATACACATTTACACTGACCCAAAATGCGTATGTATACGTTCACGTATACTCGTAAACATACACATATACACAAAGTAAATATATGTATATGTGTGTGCATGTATATGTGCGTACACGTATGTGCGTGTGTACAAAATAATATGATCCTTTGTAATAAAAATAAGTTACGTATGTGTCTGTCTGTTTGACCATCAGACTGCTTCTCAATCTCCCTCAGCCTTTCTTCATATATATATATATATATATATATATATATATATATATATATATATATATATATATATATATATATATATATATATCAATGAGTTTATATCTTTTAGTTTAGTCTCTATGTATGTATGTATGTATGTATGTATGTATGTATGTATGTATCTATCTATCTATCTATCTATCTATCTCAACCGGCCCTCATCTATCTATCTATCTATCTTAACCGGCTCTTATCTATCTATCTATCTATCTATCTATCTCGACATATCTTCACACTTGCTAATAAATGCTTTTGTGGGTTTTTTATAAAAACATGTTCAAACTATGAAATATATATATTTTGTATTTAACTACGAATTATTTCATGGACATCATATGTAACAGCATATAATACGCGTATTATATATGTAGTGTTTCACTTTGTTATCTTGTTAATAAAAACTATAATTTGGATTCATACGTTGAAAAATAATCTTGCACTTGTTTTATTCCATTTCTCAAGAATTCAGAACTTAATCTTTCAAGGTACATTTGTCGCTCAAAGAAGAAAGTAAAAGACAGTTGCAAGAAGACATTGGGTGCAATGCTAATATTACGACAATGAACATCTTAATTATATGAAGGGATAGAAGAATCATAAAGTATATGTTCGTAATTTGAATTGGTAATTATTAGTATAATCTGGAGTTAATTACTTTTCTTGGGTATTGATTAAATGCAAAATGCTGGGAAAAATCTACATAAAGAAGTTGGTTTAATGGCGTATCAACATTTGTAGGTTATTTAATACCAAATTCATCCTTCTAGAAGAACAGTAATGGTACTATTTCACCCATAGCTGGGAGGATAAGGGGGTTCCTACCTTTCCCAAGGGTATTTGTTCGAAAGTGAACGTAATAGCGCAACTGGAGTTCGAACTACGATTGTGCAGTCCAGCGAGTTAACCATTACACCATGAGGGCACCCAAAACCTAAATATGTGTCAAATACAAAAACGTTCATAACTTAAAAATAAAGAAAATACATGCATTCATTAGCATGTTCTCATATATTCGTATTTATAAGGACGTCTAACATGGTGTAATGGTTAGCAAACTAGACGAGCAAACTATCATCAGTGCGTTTGAGTCTCAATGGGTGCCCCATACATTCGATCTTGTGTCACAACTAAGAAAAGTTTAGCAAATATCTATATTCCTAATTATAGACATTCACTGATTTGTGCATGTTTATATCAAAGGTGCTACATTAGGTGACGCGACATGTTGACAGAAATTAGTATAAAATTTGCCATTTACTTAATTCAGAAAATCTAGTCATTGACGGTTTGACGATTTATAATAATAATAATGCTAATAGACCATTATATGATAATGTTAATAGACCATTATAATATCATGTTATTTGAACATTATAATAGTAATGCTAATTGACCATTATTATAATAATGCTAATATAACACTATAATAATAATGCTAACAAACTATCATAATAATAATGATAATAGACCATTATAATTATAATGCTGATTGACCATTATAATAATAATACTAATAGACCATTATGATAATAATGCTAATTGTCCTTTACAATAATAATGTTAATTGACCATTATGATAATAATGCTTATAGACCATTATAATAATAATGTTAATGGACCATTATATAATAATGTTTATTTACCATTATAATAATAATGCTAATTGTCCTTTACAATAATAATGTTAATTGACTATTATAATAATAATGCTAATAGAACATAATAATAATAATGTTAATAGACCATTATATAATATTGCTAATTGACGATTATGATAATAATGCTAATAGACCATAATATGATAATGCTAATTGACCATTAAAATAATAATGCTAATAGACCATTATAATAATAATGTTAATAGACCCTTATATAATATTGCTCATTGACCATTATGATAATAATGCTAATAGACTATTATATAATGATGCTAATTGACCATTATAATAATAATGTTCTGGCAAGAAGACATTGAAAATGTATTAGAAATGTATTTAAAGAAAAGGAAGTAATAAATATTAAAATGAAATGAATAAAAACAATGAACTAAATAGTAATTATTACTGTGGCAGTGCTGATGTTTATGAATGATGTAAAAGGGTATCACAATAAAAAGAAAAAGAAATTAATGAGCATAAATTTTCTTTTATATAATGATGAAGTTATCAATAAAGAAAATTATATTTGATAAAGATAATCAACTAGAAGGACAAAAAATGATAAGTGTGATTCTTGGCCAAATGAGTAGAGTGTTTGCCAATGGTCTGGAAGACCGGAGTACAATCCCATGTCGAGTCATACCGAAGACTCAAAAAAATGGTACTTGGTGCCGCCTTGCTTAAACCTCAGCATTATTAGGTATGAATCAAGGGTAAAGTGGAGCAATCCAGGGAATGGAGCAGCGCCCTCCTCTATACCTCAGTGTAGTAGCTATTGAAAAGGGAGCCATCAAATCAGCCTCGACTCAGGTCGCCAACTTTACTTGACAACTTATTATCAACACTGTACGTCTTTCGCATCGGCGTTAGCGGGTAGTTTTTCACTAGAGTCTACGAGACAGTAAGTCCCCTCATGTCTCCATTATCATTGCAGCTGCTTTTGTTGTCATTATTGTTGAAGAAATTTATCATAACTGGCGTTCTATGGCCTGAGAACATCGGGAAACACAATTGGTAAATGTCAAGGAATATATATATATTCGACACATACGAAAATCAGATATAAACTCATACATACGCGTGCGCATTATAGGAGTGCACACGCTCTCATATATATATAGTAAAATACAACAAGCTTCAGACATGTTGGCATAAGTTCCCCTAATGATTGTTTTTATGAAACTC
>CAUZXS010006464.1:0-28523 GCA_963585895.1 Sepioteuthis lessoniana
GCTAGGACTGTAAAATACACTGACTGCTTCTGTGCAGAGGGGTGAGGCCCCCCCCCCAATGAATGTCCTGTATATGACACTAAACAATCTGATGGTGTGGTTCCAGTGATGCTGGAGCTTTGGGGAATGCAGTGTATTCCTTCATTACCATTGCTTCCAGGTCCACTCTGGCCCAGAATGGTTGAACCTGATAGGGCCCTATCCCTATCTATGGATTAAATAGAACTTAACTGCATACTTATGCTAAATTTAATTGTTTCAGTAAGAAATGTTTGACTAAACTGTGTAACTGGAAATAGAAATGTTTTTGACATTTAAACTGTGTGCTTATGCTAAACTGAATGTTTGAAATGGAACTGTTTTTTGACATTGAAACTGTACTTACACTAAACTGAATTGTTTAATACAGAACTCTTTTCACATTTAACTGTGTGTAAACAAAATCTTGTACTCATACTAACTGAATTAGCAGAATTAAAACTGTTTGACTAAACTGAGTAGCTTGAAATAGAAATGTTTTTGACAATTCAACTGTGTACTCATGCTAAACTGAATTGTTTGAAATAGAACTATTTGCATAAAAATGGATTTGCATTAAATAACCCGCAAAGGTTGATATGTCATAAAAACTAACCAACCAACGCTCAGTATCAAACTAATATCAAAATCAATTAGCTACAGATTATCCGATAATTTTTCCAACATCCAAATTATTCAACAAATACATATACGACAAGCACAAAAAAACAGTGGTTATAAACAAACACTAGAATATACATCTCCAAAAAGTAAACCCAAACACAGGAAGAGAATATTACTTGGTTCAACCCCACCTTACAACAAATGCGTAACACCAAACATCGGTAGGGACTCCCTAAATCTAATAAGCAAGCATTTCCCCATTCATAGCCCCTTTGCTAAAATCTTCAATAGAAACAATATAAAGGTCAGCAACAGTTGCACAAGTAATATATCTCAAACCATAAAAGGCCACTACAAAAAGATTGAAACCATCCACACCAACACACACCCCAACAAACAATACAACTGTAGGGATAAAAAATATGCCTCCTACTAGGAAACTACCAACAGAAAAATGTAGCGTACAGAACCAATGTAAAAAGCAACAACTCAGTTAAGCATACGTAGGTGCAAAGAAGGGTACCATAAAACAAAGAATATATCACCACAAACTTTCCTGTACAAACAGAAATTACTCAACTAACACTTCTTCATCCACACATATCTGGCACCTAAAAGACATGAACATCTCACCCACCATCACCTGGGAAATACTAAACCTAGCACCCGCCTACAATAAGACATCAAGAAAATGCCTTCTTTGCTTCCACAAAAAATTAGCTATTATCACCCACCCATCATAAAACACCCTGCTAAACAAAACAAAAAAAAAATCACAAATTCTATCCAAATGCATTTTCCTCCATCAACCAAAGACCCAATACACCATAAATACCATCTTCCTCCATTAAATCTTCATATCCAACTTTATGCACTTCCATAACCTGTTGACATTATGTTAGCCAAGTTTTCATGAGCATTAGTGATAAGTCTCCACACAGCATATTTAACATATTCCCAATGCAACAAAACTACCCACCTATTTACCCTTATGTCCCAGATCTATCATGCTTACACATCAAATCATATATTCATTTCCTTAATTATGCAATGATGCTTGTTAGTTAAAATCATCACCATACCCCCCCCCACAAAAAAAAACAAAACACGTAGCTAATACAAACAATGTCCGAACACAATATATTCACTATATTCCTTACATACATACAATCATGGATTACAATGTTGTATACACATATCATTAACTCGTTATAACTAATACAAATTATTATTGTAATCTAACACAAATCATATTCCAGCATAAAATACCAATATTCCATAGTATCATATTTACCAACACCTCCACCCAGGCAGGATATGACACAAGGTCAATTTTTAAGCAGAGTTTAACAGGTTTGAATTCAGAGATGTCCTTCTCCTAGACTAGTTGCCTTACCAAGGCTGAAGAATCCAGTCTGCCCTACTATTTACCCATAGCTATTACCATACCCTTATATTGTAATATACTCCATAGTATATTACAATATAACATATCTCATCACCATATTTATTACGATTCTGGCCCACCATACTATACTCGCCTATTATGCTTACAAAACTTTATTTTCTTCAAAATCCAATGATGATATTTTAATAAAAAATTTTCCTCAGTCAATCTGTCGCAAATTCGGCTACACATTGTGTTGCATACCTCCAGGAGACAACCTTAAATTTATTGCGCGGCACGTGTATCCTCATATACTAAACATTACTTATACTTGCACATACAATACCTAAATAATCTACACACACACACACACATAAAAATTTGTACACAATTCTAATGTTCTTTTGATTGTATTATTCGATTTTTTTATTTCTTCATTATCTGCTTGATGAGTGTCATTTATAAAACGTCATGAAACCTAAGGTCACAGGTAATTAATAATAAGTAAATATATATTAGCTTCCATGCTATTAAATACTAATATATATTTACTTATTATTATATAATAGCTCTATCACAGATATTGAGCACTTTCCAAATTATATTGCATTTGGTTCGCCACAAACCCACAAAGTGAAATAGTGACAACCAACACTATTACTATATATATATATATATATACACACGTATATATATATATATATATATATATATATATATATATATATATATATATGAAAACGTGTGTGTGTGTGTTTTTTTATAAAGTATTATTGCTTCATACTTATTCAAATCCTCCTTCATGAACTATGCTCTTTTTAGTCTTTTTCAATAGATCTAATCGTCCGAATAATGTATTTCCCTGAAGACGTCTAAATGAAATTCAGAATGCTTGTAATGGGCTTTAACAAAAAGTAATGGGGTGATAACATTGGCAAAACCAATTGAGTTGCAGTTATTGGTCCCTCTTGTGTGTGGCTTCAGTTTTTGGCCATGACATCACCAAAAATAGAATGCTGACAAGGTGAAGTTCTATTCTCAGAAATGCTATGAATCCATCTCATTTGTCAGCTTGTCGGACCCCCCCCCGTCTCTAAGATTATACACTAAAAGACCCCCAAGAATAACCAGAAAATAGTAAAAACAGCCCAGCTGGTCAGTTTATCTAATTTTGAATTCTAAAACCCCAATTCAGGGAGAGACAGGAGATGAGAAGAAAGATAAGAGAATTCCCTTTATGGAGCTTGTGAGGTTCTCTAACATTTGCAAAGATGCAGGGATAGGCACTAAGATAAATAGGGAAGCAGCCACTCTGGGTAGTAATTTAATCTCACCCTAAGGAGATGAGAAAAAGAGTTGGAGGAAGCAGTAAAGTATCTCTCTCTCTCTCTGTATATATATATATATATATATATATATATATATATATATCTCAATGCATGCATCTTCTATATTGCTAAAAACTGGAGAAGCATGTTTTAATATTAGAGAGGAAGATAAAAATGTAATCATAACTGGCAGAAAAACTAAAATGAGAATTAAAATGAGCAGTTTATTTTCAAAATGCCCTGCCATAACACAAACAAAGTTTGAAAATTCATGCACAAAAGCTTATAAACAGAATTATAAATATTTTCTATTTCATTCCTTTCAGAGATTAAATACAAAATTCAAAGATCTTAAAATTCACACAACAAATTTTATAAATTTTCTTCCTGCGAGAATCCATTATAACAGAAACTTCAACAGTTTAAAAATGAGGTTTCAAAACCATCCACCATCTTTAAACAAACAAGATGTGGATTTATCAATTTACTAATGTTAACATCAGTTGATTAAAAGTTAATGTGTAAAAACAATTAAAGCTAAAGGAATTTACATTTCTGTATTAATCTTAAAAGCAGATAGTTATTCCATAAATTATCTACAAAATCTTTTATTTAAAACTAGATAATTTTTGTGATGAAGAGATTAAACAGTTTCTTTCAGTAAAATGTATAGCTTATTAATGATTCAAGGCAAAAAAAACAAAAACAAATTAAAAAAACATCAAAAACACAGAATTTAGAAAAGATTGGTTTGGTTTGGTGGCATATCAACCATTGTAGGTTATTTAATGCCAAATCTATTTTATACATATAAAATTTTATTTCAACTAATTCAGTTTAACATAAGTGCACAGTTTAAATGTTAAAATTGTTCTATTTTAAACAAATCAGTTTAACATAAGTACACTGTTTAGTTCTATTTGACCCATAGATAGGACCCTTTCAGGTGTTACCACTCTGGGCCAGAGTGCACCTGAAAGTGCATTCCCCAAAATTCCAGCATTATTCGAACCTCATCATCAGATTGTTTAGTGTCATATCCGGGACACTCATTGGAGGAGTCTTACCCCTCTGCAGAGATGCAATCAGTGTATTCTCTTGCCCCAGCCGACTGAGCCCAATTTAGAAAAAAGGTTGCAACTCTCATTCAAAAACAAATTTGATAGAATTGATAAAATATTTCCTTTTTCCTAGTAGACCAGAGAACATTATCATGGGGGTAAAATCATGGAAATACAACTCAAATATCTTTACTTTTACTTGTTGAATTCTCACTTCATTCAAAAATGTTTGGAGAGAAAAATAAGAGGTTCAATGATATGAAGTTTATTC
The DNA here is from genome assembly GCA_963585895.1 of Sepioteuthis lessoniana. Classification (NCBI taxonomy): domain Eukaryota; kingdom Metazoa; phylum Mollusca; class Cephalopoda; order Myopsida; family Loliginidae; genus Sepioteuthis; species Sepioteuthis lessoniana. The sequence goes on from CAUZXS010006464.1 coordinate 4,690, forward strand.
ATCAATCAAACAAATGAGTAACAGGATCCAAGTGAAATCTGACAAAAAAAAATGTTGTTAATGTCAAACTGATATACACATATACAATTGTCCTTTAGGTGACAACAATGGCCAATAGCTTGCTCTCATTATATAAAGTTAAAACCTTATAATTACAGGCATAGATAAATCACCTGGTTACATGCTCTACTTTCATTAGACCATGTTTAAGACAAATGCATTATACTGATATGTACTGCCATGAACTTCTAAGGTCAAACCATCCAATCAAATATATTGCACTACATTGGTATAAAACAAATTTACTACCATCACATAGTAAGCAACGCTCTATATTCATTTTGTTAAAAAGTATAGAAAAATTTGGACCAAGTTGTATCAACATATGGGTTTTTTTTCCCTCCTCCACTGAAAGTGAGTCTAATAAAACTAAGATAAATTTGGATATTCTAAGTTTTAGGTTATTGTAAAGTAACATTTTTTAAAAAAATGAATACATTTCATTCTCATATAATTCAGCTGAAGGTTTTTTTTCAACTGTTAGAATAAAAACAAGTTGATAAATTGTTCCATTTGCAATCTTACCTTAAGATCAATTTCTGGTTGTTAAAATAAAGGGGTGTGGGGTGGGATATATGGATTTACTTACATTGTGGACAAGAAGTTCAGCCACTTCAACATGATTGTTGAGGGCAGCCAAATGGAGAGCTGTGTAACCATCATCTTTCTTCTCATCTACAATCCATGGCCGAGGAAGTTTGCTCAACAAAATTCTCATGGCACTGTGAAAAGAGGGGAAAAAATAAAAGGTTTAATCTTTGCAAAAAATAACTTACATCGCTATGTTTATAGATGAAGTCAAGCAATATTTCATTCACAATCAACAACACATTTAAACACATTCAAATATTTAGTATTAAGCAAATTTGTTTGAATGTAGCTACTTTGCTGATTTATTGATCATCATCTTTAAAATTTTTGCAAACATAATCGAAAACAACAGGCACCCAAAGAGAGCCAGAAAGTGTAATGCTTGAAACATTATGACTATAACAACAATGATAGTGATCCTTGTTCAAATACATCAGTATATAATAATGATGATTCCTCATTTCAGAAATGATACTTTACACACACAAAGAACCTGATGTTACCAGGATAAAAAAAACAACATACAAAAGTAGATTTTATTAAACAAAAATTGATTCTATTTACTTTCTGTACAAGTAAATCCTGTTTTTCAATTTTCTCCCTACACAAAAAATTCTAGTTATTTAAGTCTGAGTTATCTAAACTGCTAGCTGTAAATAACTGTAGTGGGTGTAAAAGGTAGAGCATATATTGAGGCTGACATAGAAAAAATAGTTTAACTTTATTATTAAACCATAAATCTATGAAAACTGCTGGAATGCTGTTAGATTTCTTAAGTGCTAGCAGTCAAATTTTTGGCAGATATATAAAGTTACAAAGTTATCTGGACATTATAGTCTTCCATTGACTAATATGCTTTTGGAGGCTGAAAGACTGGCAAATGTTGTGTGACACTGCAAAGCTTTAAAAAAAATATTTGAGAGTAGAGAAAAGAAAGGAAAGCTGAGAAATTACATAGGCAATTTGCTCATGCACCAAAAGAAAAATTGATATCCTTGGTTAGAGGCAATAAGGCCTTTAATGATAAGGAGCTCCTGGATCTGATCCAGAATGTTTGTGATTCTTGTTCTGTTTACCTGAGGTTTAGAAAACCTCTTCAACTAGTAGTTGGATTGATTTTGGGACCAGGTTTAATGACACTGAATGCCTGGATTTAAAGGAAAACTGACATAACCAATACTGGATTCTAAAATTAATTAACACATTCACTAGGTACTCTATTAGTAGGCTGACTAAAATTAAAAGAAGTGAAGAAATTATCTGCAACATATTTTTAATGTAGATATCATATTTTGGACCTCCTAAGTGTTTACTGAATGACAATGGGGGAGAATTTAACAATGAAGGATACCAACAGATGAATGAAAAACTGAATATTGAAACATGCACTATAGCTGTGGAAAGGCCATTCAACAATGGTACTGTGGCAAGCCACAATCTGATAGTAGCTGAAGCAATTGAAAAGACAATTAGAGGATGAAAAATATGAGCCAGAAATAGCACTGGATTGGGCTGTTAGTACTAAAAATGCACTTTAAAATCATTTGAGGCTTAGTCTGAATGAGCTATTTGGATTTAATTTAAACCTTCAGTTTTGACTGATCAATTACCTGCATTGGAAGCTGTAATAACCAGTGAGATGGTAAGAACAAATTTACATGCCTTACATGCAGTGAGGAAAAGCTTTATAGAAGCTGAATCAAGTGAGAAAACTGGAATCTAATCTAAGGACTTATGTAGATGAAGAATTTGTGACAGGTAACACCACTTATTATAGAAGACCAAACTGCAAGGTATGGCATGGCCCCGCTAAAGTATCGGGTAAGGAAGGTCAGACATGGTGGAACATTTTACAGAATGCATCCATGTCACTTAATGAAGGCAAACAAAGAATTTGGAAATCCAAGGTATGATGGAAATAGAACTGCCAAAAACAAGATAAATGAAGTCTTAGGAGAAAAAAATGAAGGACAACAGGGAGGAATTGAAAGACAACAGTGAAAAAAAAAAAGTAGAGGCAATGTTGTGAAATATAAAATGAAAGGAAGTGATGAGTGGAAAACAGGAAAGATTATGAGTGTACAGCTTAAATCGACTGGAAAATAGAGTCATTGGCTGAATATAGAAACATAAGCGGAAAATGAAAATCCAGTCTGTATCAATTGAGATTATGTTGGTCAATGGAGAGAACTACTGTTGTATAGCTGTGATACAACTATACGTATACATGCGGAAACAAAATCAACAATAATGACAAACGAACACACTTCTTTAGAAAAATATACCTCTCACACTTTATTCGAAAGGTGAGTTGGAAACTGAACAGACTGCAACAGACTGTGAGAGGTGAGTTGGAGACTGAACAGACTGCAACATATTGATGCCAAGTTCCTCTGTCTTTAGCAGCACTTCTTTCTCATTTTGCTGGGCTGCTCAACTGGGGGTCCTAAGAGCCAGAGCCCTCTGCTGCAAGCTGGTTCTCAATGCCTCAAACTGCAACTCGAACTGCAACTAACTGAAACCATCTGTGGCACTGGGTTATATAATTGTTTGACGCCCACCTGCTTCTTGTGGGTGTTGCATCTGCACCGAATTCAACCTGTCCACAGGTCAAGGTTATATCTTGATGTCTTCGACCGGATGCACCTGTTTCTTGATTGACGGCTGGGTCGAAGGTCAATATGTTACTTCCTCTATCACTTGAGGTAGTGTAAGTGATCAAGAATATGTAGTTTTGCTCACATTTGAACAAGAAAAAGCAAAAGAGGTGATTGATGCCAAGCTGTTTGGGTTTATGGCATATCAACATTTGTAGGTTATTTAATGCCAAATCCATTCTAATACAAATAAACAGTTCTATTTCAAACAATTCAGTTTAACAAAAGTACACAGTTTAATTGTCAAAAACAATTCTATTTCAAGCTATTCAGTTTAGTGTAAGTACAATTTCAATTTCAAAAACAATTCCATTTCAAGTAACTTATAAGTATGCAGTTTAAATGTCAAAACAGTTCTATTTTAATCAATACAGTTTAGCATAAGTATGCAGTTTAAGTGACGTATGCAGTTTAAATATCAAAATAGTTCTATTTCAATCAATTCAGTTTAGCATAAGTACGCAGTTTAGTTATATTTGACCCACAGATAGGACCCTATCAGGTGTTACTATTCCGGGCCAGAAAGGACCTGGGAGCTATGACAATGAAGGGATACTCCCCATTCCCCAAAACTCCAGCATTATTAGAACTTCACCATCAGATTGTTTAGTGTCATAATCAGGACACTCGTTTGGGGAGGGGGGGTCTTACCCCTCTGCAGAGAAGCAGTCAATGCATTCTACAGTTCCAACCAACTAGGCAATACACAGAGTTAAATGTAAAAACAGTTTTATTTCAAATAATTCAGTTTAGCATAAGTATGTAGTTTAAATGTCAAAACAGTACTATTTTAAACAATTCAGTTTAGCATAGATATGCAATTTAAAGGCAAAAACAGTCCCATCTTAACCAACACATTTTAGTTCTATTTCATTTGTAGATAGGACCCTATCAGGTGCTACCACTCCTGTTCAGAGTGGACTTGGGAGCTATGACAATGAAGGGATACTCTGCATTCCCCAAAGCTCCAGTATCACTGGAACCTCACCATCAGATTGTTTAGTGTCATATCCTGGACACTGTTTCTTTGGCATGATGCAATTGGTAACTTGATGGCTATTCTTGCAAAGCATGAAGTTGACTTTGTATTCTGTGGAAATGATTTGTTTCAGAAAAATGTGATCGAAGAATTTTAAAAAATGTTCTAAGCTGGAATGCATGAAAGTGGAACATTTAAATTTTCGGCATTAGGAAAACAAAAAATGGGATTACTATTGACCAAAATCTATGTGTTTTATCTATGTGGTCCTATGCTAGTCATGGAGCCCAATGTGGTATGACTACTAGTCACAGTACTTGTGGCTATTGTGTTTGTGACTACCACATTAGCTTCCAGCTGTTTGCTTTGTCAAATCCTTCTATGCCCACGTTGTGCTTGAAAGATCCACGGAGGTGGGAGTGACACAATTCAGCCGGATCTTCTTCTGACGGTCAGGTTATATAAGTGGTTAGATTGTCTAGCAACTCAAAGAATAGAGAAAACCCGTTGTTTAACAACAACAAAAAATCCTTTTTATTGAAACATGTTTGTGAGACAATAAATAACAAACAAACAAGGTTTGCTTTCCTGGCAAACAGAAGAACGAATATTAAGAGAGGAAGAGTGACGATGAGGTGCAGTTAGAGTAACACTAACATCTCTAAAGTCTGGGACTTTGAAATTTTGTAAGGTCTGAAGGTTGTTCAGAGTACGTCGGGTCTAGAATGGAAGAGATGCTTCTTTGGCAGTCTTAAGTTTCTTCTTGGTCCCTTTTTCTTCTCTGAGGATTTGTTTAATTATCCCATTTTTTATAGATCAATATCTGGACTAAATGGTTTCTGATTAGTTGTCCAATAAGAGACAATTAGAAGTCATATTCCTATTAGTCAGCCAATCCTAGTTCAGGATAATATCTTACAGGTATAAGGAAAACCCTTTTTAGATGCTTTGATCAATGGGAACAGGTTTAGAGCAATGGGGTTGAACAAAAAAATTATCAGCCTCACCAGGCTGGATGAGGCATGTCCAACTCACCTTTATTTAGGGGGAAGCAAAATTAAATCTCCCTTTTGACATTGACATTGACCTTCCAGATAAGGACTAGAAAAATATATTTTACGAAATGACCCATTTCATCACTGTGATTGATAAAGTTTCAGTTGACAACCAAAAAACTAAATAAATTTGCTAACCTTCAAAATCAAAAACAACTGTCTCGCACTTAACTGACTTTTAGGAATGATCAACCAGCTTTTTAGGTCATATAAGCCTTGACCAAAAAGATACTAATTTTAAGGATCTTTTTTTGTTATTAATTAGAATATATTTCATAAATTCTAATTTTTACATATTAATTAAGTACTCAACTGCACATCATGTCACATCAATATCCCCAATAGATATAAAGAAAGGAAGGTCTTTGAGAAAAAATGATGAGCTGAAGAGAAGACAGAATTAAAAAGACTGACTGGTCAAATGACGTAGCTATCCACTCAGATACGACCTAATGTAGTATTTGATGTGTGTCGGATTAGTGATACTTGAAAATTTCCAAAAGTGAAATTACTCCTCGAGGCTAACAAAACACTACAAAAATTGAAATCAAGGACACAAGTTCCATCCCATAATGTTTCCTCAGATGGGAAGACTTTTCTGGTAGAGATTTTTAAGTCATCAAATCTGGTAAGTAACTGACTTCTGAGAATTGATGTGTCTAGAGTGAAGGAAATGATAGAAAAGAAGGAGATCCAAACAGAATGAATAAAAGGGAAAGAACAGGTTACAGATTTTACCTGACAAAGGTGGGAACCTCTTCAGAAAGTTTAAGACACTTGTTGTAGGAATGAACTTTTTAAATATCTTTTATTTTAAACAGAAGTGCAGATTTCACAAGAAGAGACCCGGAATGTTGAAATCTGAGTTATCTAACCAGCTAGCTGTAAATACAGTTATGTCCCTCATCTGGTAATAGTAAATGGACTTGTAATAAAGGTAGATGTTAGTCTCTGTCTCTCACCAGACAGAACTTGACACAAGGTCAATGACCTGAAGGTCGAGTATAGTGGGGATGGAGGGAAGGGGAGGTCAAGCTGGAGCTGAGACTTGGAGTATGCTGGTCATCAGCTTACTTAGTGCAATGTGAGTCCAGGCACAGATTCCTGATTATAGCTTAAACTAGACCAAGAGGCCCAGTGCTATACAATGCTGTCAAAGACATCCTCGCCCAGTTGAAGCCGGGAGCCATTCAGCCTCAAACCTGTCCTTGACCTTGGGTGGCAGTGCCAAGCCAAAGCCTGGCTGCTGAGGTGACTTGTAATTGGCGTCCCACGGGTTTTGTTATGTAGATATGAAGTTGTAAAGAAAACACTAGTTTCCCCAAGAATGGAAGGGAAGCTCCAGTAGATGGCAATTTTATTTGCTTTCTAATCAAATTAGACCTACCTCACTAATTTTAAGGTAAAATGTTGTAAGCACAATCCTAATTACAGAGTTTTCCTTATCTAAACATTTTTTCTTCAACACCTGATAAAAAGTATCCTCAAATGAATTTTAACTTCATTGTCATAATTCCTTACACCATTATTCAGAAGAAAGATTGAAGAAAATTCTCAAATACAATTTTCTTGGAAGAAACCATATAGGAAAATTGTAAGTGTGCACATGAAAAAACAATGAAGGAAACCAAAGAAAATAAACAAAAGTAAATGAAGAATACCCATAGTTCAGGATAAACAAAGTCCACCACAAGAAAGAGCATTCTGAACATAGGTAAGGCCATCTGAATATTGCTCCCACTCCTAGTATAGAAGATACAGTATATAGACTATTGGTCTGATGATTACATAGATGAGAACCTGACAATTAACAAACACCATTAACTCTGTGGCTATACAATACTAAATTTTATCTACATATACCTTGGGTAACTAATACATTGATCATGATCAATCAGTAAACGAGAAATGTCGATATAAAACTTAAACAAAAACTTATTTCCATATCATTCTTTATATACAACTTCTCTTTTACCTTATTTTTTTACAATCCTGCACAGCCAAATTAAGTATTGGTTTCCCTAAAGAATTTCCAAATGACACCCCCCCACAAAAAAAAAACAAACTGATGTCTGACCAAAAACCTCCTTTCATATTCCACAATTATCCTCTCCTTCGTCTCCTTAAACTGATCATCGCTTCTTCTCTAATCAATTCGTATCCAATGCAAATGCAAAAAAGATGCCGAGTGATGACGTTCGTTTTTTTTATGTTCTTTTCTGCCTGCCCTCATTTGCATGCACATCTTCACTCTCCATGGTTTTACGTAACTGCCGGTGTGAAAATGTGTGACCATTTGCAATATAAGCTCGCTCAGGGAAGCCATGTTTTTTTCTGGTTAAAAAAATGTATCTTGCACGCGGAGCATATGCACTGACGTTTGCACTGAGGTGCGTGGTGATTTTCACCCCAATTTTCACTACAATTACAATATTTATATGTTTGATTTATTCAAATGTGATAAAAGAACTTTCAATAAGACCGAATAAATAATCTCCCCAAAGAGAGAAAGAGCATCCAAGATAATACAACCTCAAGGAAATAGCAGATTTTTAAAGAAAACAAAAAAAAGAAACACTTTTATAGGTAAGTAATAAGTGTGCTCATAGATTTTTATCAGTAAAAAGTATTTAGAGCCCCCAATTATATAAACCCCCATGTTTGTTTCTCACCTAATCCCTCACAATTTCAAAGTGGATCAAGAAAAATAGACACAATTGAGGAGCTTGTCCAAGACATTGGTAAATATTCAAAGACAAGAGATCCAAAAGTTTACTATACATCTAAATTGAAATGAGAGAAAAGACACATGCAAAGAGGTTCAAACTCATCATAGCAACAATATCATTTCATATAACTAGAGAAACACGTTCAGCCTTGTCAAGATTGAATCTTTTGGGGGTTTTCAGCAGACTAAGGAAAAATTAATCCAACAACAACAAAAAAAAATTATATTAGAAATGACATCATAAACAGCTCATTCCTTCCCTCCATGGCCTCTGAATTTGAAACAAGAAAAATTATCAATTTAAGCAAAATAAGGAAAGTGACAACAAACAAGAGAAATCCAAAATGTCCACAACCAGTGAGTTATGTATTTATAATGTACTTACTAACCTGAGAAACTAGTAATCGAGATAGAATCAATACGACATTGACTATCAACAGCAGAGGGAGGGGGTGCCTGCAGATTCTGCTGTTGTTGTTGTTGTTGTTCAGTAATTAATGATAGTATCCACCTCTCTCCATCTTCCACAACCCCTGCAGCTTAAGCTTCATCAACATTGCTATTATCAGTACCAATTCCACAGTAGGTCAGACAACATATGTCAGTAATAGTAACACAACTAAAGAACACTTCTAGACAGTGTTTGTTGGAGAAGCAATATAGCCAGACCATTTCACAACAAAGAACAAAAGGAAGGGGAAAAAAAACACAAAGACAACACCAGAAGGCACCATGAGCACTGCACAGGTTATGAATAACAGTTTATTCTTTCTAAAGTATCATGACAACAAAATCTTCAATTATCATCACTGCTGAAATTCAGGAAATGAATCAATTACCAACTATATAATGTTGAAAGAAAGCAGAACTACTTTATTTTTTTTTATATGCCAACTTAAAGGGAACATGATTTTAATATTTTTCCCTCAAGAACATAACTACTAAATAGTCACTTATAACAATACTGGTTATTCAAGACAATTTGTATTCATATAAATAGATTTTCATTATCATTTCATAAACTAATACATTATTTAAAGACTAAAATACTTTTGTTTACATTTAAAACATTATTAAGCATGGACATAAGAGCTATTCTCTAACAACGTTGAATACAACTTTGCAGCATATAGGAATTTCTATAAAATTAGGAGGGGGCAAAAGCTTTCTTTTTTTTTTAAAGTTTTGATCAGTGAAGAGTTAACAACGATTGACGATGAACAGAGAATTTTATCTTTTGTAGAAAAATTTCAAATCATTGTACAAATCTAAAAAAATAGTATTACATACAGTTCCTATTTTGTTTCACCAGTTACATTTTTTCTTTTGTGACATTCTTTAAACCAATATTCTCATCAAAAAAGTGAGGGAGGGAATTCTACATGTAGATAAAAGCAAAAATTCATATAGAGAGAAAAGTCTGATAGTGAGTTTATTGGAGTTTTGAAAGAGCAATGTAATAAGGTAATTTCACAAACCAATCTACCAATAGTTACCAATGAAGAGAAATGCTATTTTTATCCTCACCTTTCTGGTTGGAAATTGGGGGAGGGGTTTGCACACAAATAGAAGAGATGGAAATCCAAGATAAATTTGATATTTCAGAAACTGTTCCGACATTTGGAGGAAGGAGGTGGGAGTATTCTCAACCAGTATGTGGGGCTAAAAGGAATTTGAATTTATGTTGATTAGGATAAAATCTTTTAGTTTTGAGTCCAAATTGGTTTCTTCTGAAATAAACTTCACCCTAACAAAATGTTTATGCATACACTTGGAAATTTAAGTTTGAGAATGTTATGAGAGATGGACTGCATTTTATTTATTATATGATATTCCGTTTTATCTGGGTCTTTTATAGGTAGCAGTAATAATTTAAAAATTTTTTTTCAACATATGATGGTAAATATATAAAAAAAAAATAGCCAAATAAAATTTCAGATCACAATTTATGTTGCTAAATAATTACAAATTTATTTTTAATGACAAGAAGATGGAATTGATAATTCACATGATTTCATCAATAACTCATAGATGGAATAAAAGTCTTATGATGTCTAAAAGTATTACAGCATGTTGCAAGACACTTTCCTAAACAAAAGGGAAATATAAACCCCACTCCACATAAAATGGCTTTTAATTCACTAAAACCCACAAGATTCAAATTGGATAAACTGATTCAATTTAATCAAAACATCAAAACTCATAAATGAGAATTTTTTATATATGCATTTAAAAATTATTAAGAGTATCTTTGTATTCAAGGAATAGATAGCATGAAATTACGATTTTTAATTAGGTATTTAAAATTGATAAACATTGGTAACCGGAAAAAAATGGCGTGGGGGGGTTGTTTCCGAGTGACACATCACTAAATAATTGATCATCAGAGTTACCTCCCTTAGATTTATAATTTGACAATCTATTCTGTATATTTGAATTTAACCATCTTTTAAGAATTCATAAGTTCACCCTGATCAATCCCATGTTAACAGTTCTTAAACCAAAAGATAATGAAGTTGACTGAAAATAATTGAAGTGGAATAAAGAACAGTAGCAATAAGACGAACAGCTGCTAAATTTACAAAAAAGAAAAACAGTTGGAATTGCATTGGGGTGACCATGGCCCACTGATAAATATTTATCAGTGGACCATGGGGTGACCAAGAATCCAATTGTAGTGAAGGGGCAGATTGTCCATGTACCTTATTTTACCAAGAAAAAAAAGGGGGGGAGGTACGTGTATTTAAGAAAAGGAGATAAATTAGGCAAGAAAATAAAGGGGAACGGGAGCATTAAAAAATGGCATTTTCCTTCCATGAATATCCCTAAAAAATTCTCTTAAGGATTTCAATTTAATAAAAATTTATAAGGAAACCAAAAGTTAATAAAACTTTGGGCGACTCAACTGTAAGTAAAAGACTTTAATGATTTTTTTTTTAACAAATTGGTTCTTATTTATAGAGGCAGAAGATGGAGAGAGATGGAAATAGAAAGAGAACATAAGAGAAAAGGGAGAAAAAAAGAGAAAGTACTAAGAGAGAGAGAGAGAGAAGGGGTAGATCTCAAAGAAAGAGATAAATGGAGCAGAGAGAGAGATAGAGAGAAGCATAGAAAGAGATGCACAGAGAAGAATTGGAGAAAAATTTAGGGAAGAGTTGTTAAACTTAAAAAAAAAAAACAACATTGGAGAAGAACCAAAAGATATAAAACAGGAAAAGAGAAAGTCTTGCAATTCTCTTCCCATTTCCTGTTCTGTCATCAAGTTAGTAACTGAAGAAAGATTTAAGAAAAGAGAAGGAATCTGTAGAAGATAAAGACAGGTGCTTTATTATATACATACATACATACATATATACTACTACCATTTTACAAAGCATCTCACAGGAGAGAAATTCTTTTGCTAAGATACAATCAGCTATTGTTATTATCATTGAGTGAGACTAATTTCTTTTCTCTATTTTAGCTGATCCATTCATATAACAAGCAGAAAATGGATCAGTTTATTTAAGTACAATAATGGAATAATTAGTCAAAATTAATTCTCCAAAAATATATAACAAAAATATTTGATTGCAGAATTTCAAAATAACTTCACAGTAATTTCATTGAGTAAAATAGAAAAAAATTAAAATCAAGCTGATCAAAATTCTTAAGCATTCATATATTTTATATAACATATGAATGGGAAAAAGGTGGGTATAAAGGCCCTTTGAAAATTGAAGACTATTTTCAGTTTTTCTTATTTTACAGTTAAAATATAATCTATAAAGTAGTTATTAATTCTGGGTTAAGAGTAGATGGTTGGTCGGGTTTTATGGCATATCAACCTTGTAGGTTATTTAACGCCAAATCCATTTTCATGGAAATAATGAGTTCTATTTCAAACAATTCACTTTAGCAGGAGTACACAGTTTAATTGTCAAAAACATTTCTACTTCAAGCTATTCAGTTTAGTCAAACAGTTCTAATTCAGTTAAATCAGTTTAGTATAAGTATAGATTTTGTTTACACACAGTTAAATGTCAAAACAGTTCTAAATTAAACAATTCAGTTTAGTGTAAGTACAGTTTCAATGTCAAAAAACAGTTCCATTTCAAACAATTCAGTTTAGCATAAGTATGCAGTTTAAATGTAAGTACACCGTTTAATTGTCAAAAATATTTCTACTTCAAGTTATTCAGTTTAGTCAAACAGTTCAATTTAGCATAAGTATGCAGTTTATTTCTATTTAACCCATAGATAGGACCCTATCAAGTGCTACCATTCCAGGACAGAGTGGACCTGGGAGCAATGGCAATGAAGGGATACTCCACATTCCCCAAAGCTCCAGCATTACTGGAACCTCACCATCAGATTGTTTAGTGTCATATCCAGGACACTTGTTGAGGGGGTCTTACATAAATCAACTGAAAAGACCAATTACTTGACAAATAGTAATGGCATAATGTAAATTCCTCACTCCACCCCCATTTGGCAGTGAGTCTGCCTTGACAATATACTCAATGGAAATGACTAAGTTTCATATGGATTGCACAAAGCAAAATTACAGAGATATATAGGCTGGATCAGTAGATAATATTCAGCTCTTAGCACCTATTTTAAATTCAATGATAAATTGTAGAACTAGTTAATTATACAAGACTGAAAAGGGTCAGCTATAATATTTTTAAAATGTGAAATTTTGAGTGTAACATAAAACAGGACTTTATTCCAATAACAATTACTTCTGCCTCTCTCTCTCTCTTATAATTATAACAGTGTTGGTTGTCACTATCTCACTTTGTAGGATTGTGGCAGACCAAATGCGGTATAATTTGGAGAGTGGTCAATATCTGTGATAGAGCTATAATATGATAAGTAAAGTTAAGTTGGCGACCTTAAACAAGGGTGACTAGATGGTTCCCTTTTCAATAGCTACTATACCAAAGTGTGAGGGAGGGCGCCACTACATTCCCTGGATTGCTCAATTTTACACTTGATCCTTACCTTATAATGCTGAGTGTTGAGCAAAGGCGTCATCAAGTACCATTTTTTGAGTCTATGGCATAACTTGACCTGGGATTGAACCCAGATCATTGGTGAGCACTCTACTCATTAGGCCAATGGCCCAGTCTGTGTGCTGGTGTGCATACATACGATAAGTTTCCAGACTTTTTTCATATGGGCACTTTTATTGATAGTACACACATGAAACTCTAGTTCCCTTCGAAGTAATCTCCTCCGGCTGCAATGCACTCATTGTACCATTCCAACAACTTCTGGAAGGACCCATGGAAGTCCTCTTGTGTGAGTGTGTCAATGACCTTCATCACAGCCTCTTTCATCTCCTCAATTGTCTCATAACGATAGCCTCTGAGCTCAGAGAATAGCCAAAAGTCACAGGGAGCAAGGTCTGGACTATAGGCAGGGTGAGGAACTGTCTTGATGCCAATCTTGGTCAAATAGTCTGTGACAAGGATGGAGTTGTGGACTGGTGCATTGTCCTGGTGGAAATGCCACTGACCTGATTTGAAGAGTGCTGGCCTCTTCCCTAGGAATCTCTTCCTGAACTCCCTTAAAACCTCGACATAGTAACCCTAAGCCTAAGCCTAACCCTTTGGCCAATCAACTCTAGTGTATTGACTTCCTTACTCCTCCCACACCTCTCATCATCCCTCACAGACTCCCTGCTGTCCTTGAATCTCTTATGCCACTTAAAAACTGATGCTTGATTCATGCAAGATGGTCAAAAAGCAGTCTAAAGCATTCCATACGTTTCTTTGGCATTTTTTCCAAGTTTAAAACACAATTTTATTGCATATTGTTCTTCTAAAGTGTCAGATTGCATTTTTGAAATTCACCAGCTGTGACAATCAGGCTTTAGTAGGGTGTATTCCAATTCCTGCTGTAGCTGTTGATTTGAACCTGAAATCATAAAAATTGGTCAGTCATCTCATAAGATGTTTAGCAATAACATACTGAATTTTCAAGAGTCTATGACAATTTTAAATGCCCATACAAAAAAGTCTGGAAACTTATCGCATGCACCTCATACATAAAAAAAACATTAACATGACATAGCCAATACAAACACTTATTGCAACGTCTTAATACATTATATTCTTTATGTACATACAATCATAGATTACAATAACATACACTGTATTACAATATAACATTAACACAGCATAAACAGCTAATACAATTTTATTGCAATCTAACACAAAACAACATAAAATAATAATATTGCACAACACCCCATAATATATCTTGCCTTTCAGACCTACCATACATTTTCACCTGTTATGTTTACAAATCAAAATTTATTTTCTTCATAATGCAATGATAAATTGTTCCTTAGTTAAAATCATTGCTACACACAGACACACACATGAATATATAAAACAATTTTATTCGGTCAAATCCTGTCTACTGAGATCATTTGTTACACTTTGCTACAATATCCAGGACAACCTCAATCCTGTCATGAGACGCATATATCATCATACACACACACAAACAATCTCCAATACAAATTTAACACACACACACAGACACCAAAAAGAAAAAAAAAGTTATACAAATCTCAAAGTAAACATTCCCTGACTGTATTTTTCAATTTTTTCGATTTCTCAAATATCTTTCTTTCTCTGCCTGATGATTATCATAAGGTAGCATGAAATACTGGGTCACAGATAAATATCCATGCTATTAAATACATATGAAAATTAATATATATTTATTTATTATTATTTCATAATAGCTCTGTCACAGATATTGAGCACTTTCCTAATTATACCACATTTGGTCTGCCACAAACCCACCAAGTGAGCTAGTGACAACCATACACAGTTACTATATATATGTATGTATGTATAATGATAAGTAAATATATATTAGTTATAAATATTTAATAGAATGGAAGCTTGTCTGTGACAATAAGTTTCATGCCGTCTTATATACAACAATCATCAGGCAGAGAAAGAAAGATATTGAAAAAATAAAAAAAACTCCGTCAAAAGAACGTTAGGATTGTGTACAACTCTTTGTGTGTGTATTTGTGTAGATTGTATTTGTGTAGTATTGTGTGTGGTCGTATAAGTGATATTTAGTATGTGCGTGTATGAAGATACATGCGCCATGCAGAAAAATTTGAGGTTGTCTCCTGGATATATGAATTGTGATGTGTAGCCAAAATTGTGACAGTTTGACCGAGTAAAAAAAATTTCTTTTTGTATTCATGTGTGTGTGTGTGTGTGTGTGTGGTGATGATGATTTTAAGTAAGGAACAAAATATTATTATCATTGCATTATGAAGAAAATATAATTTTGGATTGTAAGCATAATAGACAAAGGAGTGTGGTGGATAAGACGAAGGAGTGTGGTGGATAAAAACACAACAAATATTGTGGTGATGAGACATGTTATATTGTAATATACTATGGAGTATTATGCAATATTAGTATTTTATGCTGGAATACGACTTGTGTTAGATTGCAATAATAATTGTATTTGTTATGATGTGTTAATGATATATTACATATACATCATTGTAAACCATGATTGTATATACATAAGAAATATAGTGAATATATTGTGTTAAGACATTGCAATAATTGTATTAGCTATGACATTTGTTCGTTTTTTTTGTTTTTTTTTGGTTTTTTTATGTGCATGAGTGTGAGTGTGTATGGTGCTGATTTTAACTAAGGAGCAAATTAGCATCATTGCATAATTAAGAAAATGTAAACATGACAGGTCTGGGACATAAGGATAATAGGTATAGAGTTCTGTTGGAGTATAATAATGATTTTTATTAGCTGTCTATGTTGTGTAAATGTCATATTACGTATACGTTATTTTAATATATGATGGTGTTTGCGTAAGGGATATCTTAAATATACTGTGTAGAGACATATTTCAAACACTCATGAAAACAGAGCTAACATAATGTCAACAGGTTGATGGGGTGCATGGAGATGGATATAAAGATTTAATGGAGGAAGATGGTACTTACTGTGATTCAGGTGTGTTGGGCATTATTGGGGGTAGTATAGACAAGGTGGATGAATTATGTATATGTGAGAGTGGATGTTTGTTCTCATGCATTTAGATAGAATTTTTGATTATTTTGTTTAGCAGGGTATTTTTGATGGGTGAGTGATAATTGCTAGTATCTCATGGAATCAAAGAAGGTATTTTTTAATGTCTTGCTGTAGACAGGTGCTAATTTTAGTATTTCCCAGGTGATGGTGGGTGAGATGTTCATGTCTTTAAGGTGCCAGATCTGTATGGTTGAAGAAGTTTTAGTGGAGTAATTTCTGTTGGTGAAGGAAAGTTTGTGGTGACATATTCTTTGTTTTATGGTACCCTCTTTGCACCTATGAACTGCTTGACCGAGTTGTGTTTTACAGTGGCTCTGTACACTACATTTTTCTGTAGGCAGTTTCCAAGTAGGAGGCATGTTTTTTATCCCTACAGTTGTATTGTTTGTTGGGGTGTGTGTTGGTGTGGATGGTTTCAATCTTTTTGTAGTGGCCTTTTATGATTTGAGATATGTTACTTGTATAGCTGTAGCTGACCTTTATACTGTTTCTGTTTAAAATTTTAGTAGGAGGGCTATAATTGAAGAAGTGCTTCCTTAAGAGTTTTTAGTGTTTTTTTTTTTAAATTCTATATTTCTTGATGGTTTTCTATTTCCATTGATAACGTTCAGTTTTTTAAATTCATCAGCATCTCAGAATTATCCAACTATGTGTTTACATAATTTGGTAATGTTATAAAAAAAACTATTTAAAAAAAAAAAACACACTTTATACATGCAAGCAACCCCTGATAATGGCCTATGAAAGGTCCAAAAGTTCTCAGGACAATTTTGGTAAATTATATTCACATATTCAAACCTGAAACCAAGACACTTATCAGGAAACTTAAAAGGATCCTAATAGAATTATATAGACAAAATCTGTCTTTATTATTTAATCAAACATATATATATATATATATATATATATATATATATACACACACACACAAAGAAACATATATATATATATATATATATATATATATATACATACATACATACACACACACAAAGAAACATATATATATATATATATATATATACACACACACAGATATATACAAAAACATGCATACATACATATATATAAATATATACAGATATACATGTATAAAAAAAAGCATATATATATATATATATATATATATATATATACATACACACACCGATATATATGTATATATTCGGAGAGAAATTGCATTCTTTCAGAAAAAATATACACGCAGAGTGCCTTGATGACTTTACAGCTGCAGACATCCAAAAAGTAAATACCATACAAACAGCAAATAGAAGACACAGAGAGAAGGGCCAGCATAGAGTAAAGCAAAGACTTTTTAAAATGCAACTCAGAGAAGTGCCAGATGACTGGAAGTCAGTAAAGAAAAAAAATGTCCAAAGTAAAGGAAAGGATCCTTGCCATTGCAAGAGCAGAAAATGCAAGGAAATAGCAACAAGAGAAATGAAAGGCTAGGTGTAATTTAAAAAAAAAAAGTTTACATATATACAGGATGGAACGATAAAATTGGCGCCCTAGAAAAGACGACATGATTCCATTGCCATTTAATGAAAACCGGTTTTGTTTTTTTTTGTTGCAGACCATTTACTAGTTGGCCAGTTGTGTACAAATCCCAAGAGTGATAGGAGCCTTCTATCATGTCTGAAAGTGACACAATGTTCAACGAGCGAGATCGGAAATGCGCCGGTGTACAACTCATGCTCGCTACCGATCCAAGTTATGATAACAGGACCATTGCCAGCACCCTCAAAATGCAAATCTGGATTGCCACGAATAACAGGGACATGCCTAAGGTGATGAAAACAAAGTTTCTGGCTATGGTTATGATCTTTGGTGTGGTTTCAAGTGAAGGCCACATCATGCCACCTCACATCTTCAAAGTCGGCTTGAAAGTCAACACCAATGTGTATCTGGATGTGCAGAAGAGTGTGGTGATCCCCTGGTGCAATCAGGTGGCCAGTGGCAGACCCTGAGTGTGGCAGCAGGACTTGGCGCCAGCCCACAAGTCCAAAGAGACTCAGGGTTGGCTTCAGAAGGAGTGTTATGACTGTACCCTTCTCTCACTGGCCCCACTCCTCCCCCGACCTGAACCTGCTGGATTACTTTGTTTGGTCATGCGTCGAGAACATCACCAATATGAACTCCCACAACACCAAAGCCAGCCTGATCGCCGCCATCCACCGAGTGTTCACCAGGCTCCTGCCGGTGCTTGTGGAAAAGGCATGCCCCAGTTCCAGATCTGTATCGAGGTGGTGATTGAGGCTGAAGGCAGCTACATTGAATAGATGTCAGCTCTACTACACAATCAAGTTACTTGAATTGATTTTTTCAATAAATGTTTTAAAATAAAGCTGTAGTGTTGTTTTCTTTAGAATGATAATAATTTTATTGTTCCACTCTGTGTGTGTGTGTGTGCTTAGAACATCGATTGATAAAATCAGAGAAAACGGCTTCAAGCTGACAAAGAAAAGAAGCAGAAGGTACCCCGCAAAAACAATTACCGACGCCGACTACACTGATGACATAGCGATACTGGCAAATACACCCAACCAAGCCGAAACACTACTGCATAGTTTGGAACGAGCAGCTGCAGGCATAGGCCTCCATGTCAATGCACACAAAACGGAATAAATGTGCTATAATCAAACAGGTGATATCTCCACACTAGACGGAACCCCTCTTAAACTAGTAGACAAATTCACGTACCTAGGAAGCAGCGTCTCATCAACCGAAAAGGACATCAACACACGGTTAACAAAGGCATGGACAGCCATCAATAGGCTATCGATCATATGGAAATCAGACCTAAATGAAACACAGTTTCTTCCAGGAAGCTGTCGTATCAATACTGCTGTATGGATGCACAACATGGACGCTAACAAAACGGCTGGAGAAGAAGATAGACGGCAATTACACAAGAATGCTGCGAGCACTCTTGAACAAGTCCAGGCGGCAACACCCCACAAGACACCAACTGTACGGCCACCTGCCTCCTATCACGAAAACTATTCAAGTTAGACGAACCAGACATGCACGACACTGCTGGAAAAGCAGGGATGAGCTCATAAGTGATGTACTCTTATGGACCCCCACATATGGCCAGGCAAAAGCAGGACGACCAGCACGAACATACATTCAACAGCTATGTGAGGATACGGAATGTAGCCCTGAAGACCTGCCAGAAGCGATGAACGATAGGGAAAAGTGGCGAGAAAGGGTCAGGGATATCCGTGCTAGTGGCACGACATTATATATATATATATATATATATATATATATACATACAGGGTGACCCAAAAAAACAGAACCCATATATTTTTGTTGAAGTAATAATGGTTCTGTTTTTTTTTGGTCAACCTGTATATATATATATATATATATATATATATATACACACACATATACACACACACTTGATATATATTTGATTGAACATAATAGACATTTTTTGTCTACATATTTTTTTTAATCCTTTCGAATTGCCATATTGCTCTTATGATATTTGGCGGGAATTGGTTGATAAACCTTCCATAATTACTTATTTTCCAAGTACTTTCTGCCCAACTTTGGGCCATCATCAGGGGAGGATGTATTACAAAAGTGATGTAACTTTTTTATGTACATTACTACTTTGTAAGAATGAGCGTTTGTACTGTTGTATTGTGTAGCATTTACTTTTTAAATTTGTTCCTATAAATAGCGTCTGTAGCTAAAGATATTTAAGTACATTAACAAAGGTTTCAAAATTAATTCTATTAAGTTTGGGTTATATGTTCCTAATATGTAGTGCCTCAAGAATCTGTAGTTTTTGCTTGGTGTATTGTTGTTCAAATATTGTTGTGTTTTCAGTAAGAATTTTGCGTAATTCAGTTGTTGGGCATGAAGGTTTTTTTTTAGATGCTGTGCTATGGAACTGGTATCGGAAAGATGCATTGTAAGTCTTCACAATAGGGTAGTTGAAGTGAAACCAACATATTGTTGTCTATATATATATATATATATATATATATATATATATATTGCATCAGCCATACATACAAGAACACAGATACACACATAGCGAGGATATTAAATATCATGATACTGGCAATGGAGGGACGCTAGCCACTGCATCTGCATGGAAAAACTATCAATGTCACAATAGGAGGTGTAGGTATACTTATAGGACCATGAGCCCTAAAATCACTAAATAGCATAGAGAAAATATAACCTAGGATGATGGTAGCTACTTTTAATGGCAACCCCAGCAAAACAATCATCTCCTGCTACAGCCCTATAAATGTTAGTGAATAAACTGAACTCATAGCCTTCTATGATGAGCTATCCTCTCTTGTTCGCAGCATCCTGAAACAATGTTCTCATCATTAGCAGAGACATAAATGCCCAAATTGGTAAAAACGTGAACCACAAATTCAGCCTACACAACTCGTCAAACAGAAATGAACAACATCTAACGGATTTCACAATAGAAAATAGATTAACGTGACTCAATACAAACTTTCAGGAAAGAGAGGGAAAACTATGGACCTACATATACTACACAAACAATACTAAAGCACAGATAGACTATGTCTTTATAGATAAGAAATGGAATAATAGCTCATTGAACTGTGAGGCATACTCCCAATTTGAGGTTGTGTCCTCCGATCACCGAATTGTCATGGCAAAAATAGGCCTGAGTCTATGAAAGAATGCAACCCAAACAACAACCACTGTACACTATGACTGAGCCCTGCTAAATAACAGGAATATTAGAGATAAATATGCGTTAGCACTAAAAAACAAATTTGATGCACTACGGGAGAAGACAGAAACACATACTCTGAAAGACGAATATAAGAATTTCATCAATGCCCACTTAGAAACGGCAGTGGAATCCATACCAACCAAACAAAGAAATAATGGTACATTTACATTTTTCCAGACACATAAAAAAATACTCTTGCACAGATATTCTGCTGCCTGTACAATTGGCATATTTGCAAAGACAGACTGACAGATCACTGTATTCATGCAACTGTCAAGCTGGGTGGGTGGGGGTTGGTCAAATGAAGAGCAGTGGTTATTGGTTACTAAAAATAGATATTGTAAATAATAAATTATATACCTAAGATAATAACAGTGGATTATCACTTTTCTTTGGGATAAGAAAAATTAACTCTAGACACACAAATCAAAATCTTTCTTTTTTGCAAAATATTTCAATAAAAATAAAATAGATTGAGGGGCTTTAGCAAAGAATTCCATCTTGACTTTAAATAAAATTTAAGGAATTAACTACCTTTATCCTCAATTGTCCAATGCATAAATGAAACAGAGTTTACAAGTCCCCTAATGAGATACATACGCATCCATACATACAGAGAGAGGATTTTGATAGAAAAGCTGATTAAATTTTTGATAGACCATGAAAAGATATTCTTAAAAAGATTTTGAATCTTTATGACCTCACAGTTTAGAAAAAGGAAGAAACTAAATGAAGAAAGGAAAATAAAAATGACAATACCAATAATATTTTACCAAGAACTCATTTTGTTCAATTTATAAATAGGAAACCAACAAGGTTGTTCTCTAATTATCTTATAAATAAAATAATTTGTCATCAGGACAATGTATGTATAAAAGAATAAATTCAGAGTTTCAACTACTGATATCTTTCTTTTTCTTGCTTTTGTTATTACCATAATGTTTTAGCCAATCCATTTTACAGTCTTTCTAACAGAAGTAATAAAAAGAAAAGATCTATTGTTCAGAACAATTAAAAGAAAGAAATCAATAGTTGAGAGCAATTAAAAAGGAGGATATCAACAACCTAGAGCAATTAAAAGAATCAGATTAAGATAGTTCAGTCAAAACAACTCTAGAAATGATAATGACTTATTTGATTTTAACAGCTTGTCAGACTGTATAAGGTTATTTTATGCCGAAAGGTTAGGGGATTGTGTTTATATTTACATTTTCAGTGTCATTTCTCAAGTTTTTCTTTACACATGATCCTATTAAATAGGAATGATTTTTAAACATGTATATGACCCATAGATTGAAACCTAACAGGTACTACCACACCAGGTTAGAGTAGACCTGGGAGTAATGGCAATGAAGAAGTACTCTATGTTCCCCAGAACTAGAGTCTCACCATCAGATACAGTTCAGTGTCATACCTTGGACACTTGCTGATTAGACTAAATGCATTTGATTAAACATATAGCATGACAAGACATTAAATGAAGGTCACTTAGGAAGAATTCATATCCTATTTTGTCCAACTGCATGTGCATTCAAAAATAAAATTTACAATATTCTAATATGAATACTTAAAAATAGCAAACATTTCTTTGTAATACCAGATCAATTAGGTATTAAAAAAATTACATTTAAAGAGGAAGGAATGATGAGCTAAAAATAAATCTTATCATGAGAAGTAAAATATTAAAAGGAAGTTGAGTTGAAGAAGGAGTGGTTGAACACAGCTACAGATCATCTCCAATGGAAGAGAAGCAAAAATCCAAATAACTGGAGCCAAGCTTTCAGAAAATGTAAAGACAGAAATTCTCTTCTATTTCTGGAGTTAGCTTTTAGAATATACAGCTAAGTATTCAAGCTATCCATATCTAACCAATGGCTAATTTCCCAAGCAGACGAGCAAGAAGCAAGATAATGCCAGTGGAAAGGGGAAATGAATACTAAGAACTATGATATTACCTTTAGCTAGAATTTCATGAGAAAATTAGAGAACTTTTTGTTCTGAGATTAGGATGTGCAAAAGTTTAACAAACACAAAAACTGAAAATGCATCCAATTATAAAAGAGTAAAGTTTCCACAAGTGATGTTATAAATACAGTGACGCATTCAATACGATACATTAATCTTCATCAGAACAAGGAATAAAAATAAAGGAAGGCATCATTCCCATGTTAGACAACTTCCTGTTTTGAGAGAAACTTTATACAGTATCACCTATAAATATGTACACTTCCAATAATTTTTATACAACATTTTCTTCTAAACCACACATAACCAGGATTTTATTTCAAGAACATTAATATAGGTATTAAAATTTCATTATCATATATATAAAATTCCTAATACGTTTTGATTGTACGATTTTTCACAGAAAATAATATCCGTATCTATGGATTAGATAAAAAAGGCTAAGGATGAACTCAATGGTGAACAAGAATTGAGCCAGAAAAGGGAAGGTCTACCGTGTTATTTAAAAAAGGATCTTTAGTGCTACTCAGTTAAAATTGTTACCATCATGAACTTGCCCAGTCAGATGGAGGAGCTGTAGAATACATTGACTAAATCTCTACTGGAGCTTTGAGGAATGTACCCCTTCATTGACATTGCTCCCAGGTCCAATCTCGCCCGGAATATGGTTGCACCTAAGAGGATCCTATCTAAGGGTCAAATAAAATTAAAGTGTGTACTAATGCAAAATTGAATTGCATGAAATAGAACTGTTTTGATATTTAACTGTGTGAAAACAGAAAAATATATTAATAAAAAACTGAAATGTTTGAAACTTTTATCAAAATGACCTGAAAAGGCTTGATACGCTGTAAAATAAAACATAAAACCAACCAACCATCATTAGACAAAATGTTCTGCATTTTTGAAAGATAGTTTTTCATTTATGCAGCTATATTGGGACTAAATGATCTTTTAAAATGAAATAGTAC